>JAJOOO010004471.1:0-116935 GCA_029582685.1 Solanum piurae | reverse complement strand
AACGACAATACAAGAGGGGATCAAACATTGGCTAACAATTAGAGAAATTGACGGGTAGACATCAACAAACCATCAAGAATTTAAAAGCGAAAGGAAAAAATACACTATGGATGAATATTTTTATAGAATTCAATATGTAAAACTAATAAACAAGAAAGTAAATCATCTTTTATTCAAAGTAATGAAGAAGAAGAATTGGATAAATATCTACATAATCAATAAAAAAAACATCATTCAAAAGAATCATGTGTGTATGGGAAAGAAGAGAAAAAAAGGGAGAAAAAAACCACTTCCCAATAAAAAAGGACATTATGCTGCCACCTTCTAAAATTATTTAATTTAATTAAAAAAAAAAACTTCCCAATACGTGGGCTACTAATTGCAAAATTTAATTTTTAAAAATCTTTTTTTGTCAAGAAAATAAAAGATGACTATATGTTACCAATTAGTAAAATGAGATGTCACGATGTGCCATTTTTTCCATTTTAATAGTTTTTTTTTTGTTTTCCTCGTATAACCAATATCACTAAACAACAAAAATAACGGAAACATAAAAAATTATATATACAATACGTAACCGCCTAAAAACGTAAATTATGTATTTTCATATATTTTTTTGTTCGTTACTTGACAAAAAAAAAATCCAATTGTATACTTGATGATTGTATATAGGTAGAAGAATTGTGTATTCATTCACTTAGTATTAGTATACATTTATAGCTATGTTATCCCCTCCAGTGTATACATATTAAAAAATCAAACACTTTATGTATTCATTCACTTATAATATGTATACACTGCATTGAAGATTATTTTTTTTAATCATGAACATCATGTATGCATTGCATTCATGTATACATATCCGTGTATTCATTCTCTCAAAAATTGTATACATTCTAGATTCTTTCTTCAGTAAATGAGGATTGCACATGAAATATAAAATGCCCAATAGCAAACACACAAGTCGAATCGGATAACGAGAAGAACTTACATGGCTATAAAATTTAGAGTTATGGATGGAGAATCCACAAAATTAGAATCACAATACCCATTTTTATGAATAATCCTAGGATAACTTTCTTGAACATGGCAATTGATACCCACAATTAATTACTATTACGTAAATTTTTGCCTAAATTAGATATAACCTTCAATTTTAAAAATTAAAACTCCAAAAAAAAAATGAACGACAATACAAGAGGGGATCAAACATAGGCTAACAATTAGAGAAATTGACGAGTAGACATCAACAAATCATCAAGAATTTAAAAGCGAAACAGAAAAAATAGACACTATGGACGAATATTTTTATAGAATTCAATATGTAAAACTAATAAACAAGAAAGTAAATCATCTTTTATTCAAAGTAATGAAGAAGAAGAATTGAATAAATATTTACATAATCAATAAAAAAGCACAATTCAAAATAATCTTGTGCATAGGAAAGAAGAGGGAAAAAAAAGGAGAAAAAACCACTTCCCAATAAAAATGGACATCATGCTGCCATCTCCTAAAACTATTTAATTTAATTAAAAAAACTTCTCAATACGTGGGATACTAATTGCAAAATTTAATTTTTAAATACCTTTTTTTGTCAAGAAAATAAAAGATGGCTATATGTTGTCAATTAGTAAAATGAGATGTCATGATGTGCCATTTTTTCCATAAAGAGTCGGCTTCCTCCCCCCACCTTATTTCAAAAAATAAAAATAAAAATAAAATTGAGAAATATTCAGAAATAGCAAGGATAATAGACATAATAAAACTCTATAGCTATAGTTTCGATAATTGTATTTCATAATTATAGTTATGTTTGCTATAGAGATTGCAATTTATTTATTTAGCCAACAAATATACAAGCAGGATAAGCAATACAAATGGAGGCTGCGGTTTGTATATTTCGCTTGCGAATATACAAATGGAGGTTGTGGTTTGTATATTTCGCTTGCGAATATACAAACAGAGTAAGTATATACAAATTCTATATTTATACATTTAAATTTTTTCAGAACTCGGTTTGTATACTTCGCTTGTCAATCTACAAACAGGGATTTATTATGATTTTCTCATAAATTGTATATAAATGGCTAGGGTAGGCCTATACAAATTCTGAATTTATACAATCAAGAATCGAATTATACAAACTCAGAATTTATACAATTAGAGACCGAATTATACAAATTTTGAATTATACAATTAAAAATTGAATAACAAAATATCGAAAAACTATAGCCAGTGACTCAAAAATAATCAAAATTTAAGCTATATTACATAATATATTCGAGATATTTTTCATTTCGCGTAATTTTTTCAATAAAATTTCACAAAGTTTACAGAAAATTAGTTATGGTGGTCCACGCCTGACTAGTTGTTTATTGATCTATTTTTCAAATAAAATAAAATAAATTAAATACATGTTTTTTTTAAATCTTAATAGTAATACAAATGAAATATCATAAGTTTTATAAATTTTATAACATAAATATTAATATATATATTTATATAGCACAAATTTTAAATATACTTTTTTCTTTTAAAATTGTGTATGGTCAAACTGTATTATATATATTGAAACAAAAGGTGGATAATCATCTTCCCAAAAAGGTATAATATTGATTGAAAAATTAACATGTAAATTTTAATTTTATGAAAATAAAAATTTAATTAATTTTTAAAATAGATATTTAAAATAGTTTCTCTCTATAAAATAATTTTAATATTAGAAGTACATTAATGGTTGTCTTTTTTTGTAATTTGACTCTTAAAAGCACTTTTTAAAAAAGATTAGTCAAACGTAATTTGCTTATGATAAACAATTTTCAAATAAATTAGCCAAAAAAATATTTCTAAAACACTTTTATGAAAAGTCACTTTAAAAAAGAATTTCTAAAAATAAGTTATTTTTAATAGCAATATAAAATAAGCTCTAAGTAATTAATGCTGGGAGTTAAAATATGGAAAAACTATAGCTGTCTTTTTTTGTGCTAGGTTTAAAAGTGTCAAATTTCATACTAAGCCTTAATAAATTAAAAAATATATATAATTTAAGTCCTTTAGTTTTAAAAAATAATTAAGCCCCCTTTCCTGCAACTCTCTCCTGTGCTCTAGTCCAGAGCTAACAGTATTTGAAGCCCTTTTTTAAAAAAATGCATTGCATGATTCATTTTTAGGGATAACACTTTCATTTCTGAAGTAGTTAATTATATTGAAGGCTCAGAGGGTGTCCAAAAAAGAGTGGTAAAAAATAAAAATTATTCCTAGTGAGTGTCGAACATATGAGCATCCTAAGTATTGATACTTTGAAGACGTTTAAAATCACTGAGTTACAACATCTTGTTTATTTAAGATTGTTTAAAGTATGTTATTTAATCACTTCGTATATCTTTTTACTTATACATATAATATTATTTTTCAATGAAGGTATCCAATTGGACGTCAAGACTATAACATAACTATGCCCCTGCTTGTGAGACCGACACGTAATAAGTACTGTTTTATCTATTGTAAGAAAAAGGATAACAATGATAACGACAGAAGAAAGAAAAAGAAGTTGTGGAGATATATGAAAAATAATTTTATGATTGTAGAGTTGCCACTTGGTGTATTGTGGCAGATGGTCTTCCTGCGTTGAATGGGCCAGTTAGTCAGGGCCCAGTAGTCGGTGCCTATCATAGAATGGTGGCCCACGACTCCCTATTTTGGGCCCAAAAAGAGTCGGCTTCCTCCCCCACCTTGCTTCAAAAAAATAAAAAATAAAAATCGAGAAATATTCAGAAATAGCAAAGATAATAGACATAATAAAACTCTATAGCTATAGTTTCGATAATTATATTTCATAGTTATAGTTTTGTTTGTTATGCAGACTGCAGCTTGTTTGTTTCGGTTGCAAATATACAAGCAGGATAAGTACATACAAATGGAGGCTGCGGTCTGTATATTTCGCTTGCCCGTTTGTATATTTCACTTGCAAATATACAAACAAGATAAGTACATACAAATGGAGGCTGCAGCCTGTATATTTCGCTTGTCCGTTTGTATATTTCACTTGCAGATATACAAACAGAGTAAGTATATATAAATTTTGTATTTATACATTTAAAATATTTCCAGAACTCCGTTTGTATATTTCGCTTGTCAATCAACAGACAGAGTAATTTATTATGTTTTTCTCATAAATCGTATACAAAATGGCTAGGGTAAGCATATACAAATTCAGGATTTATATAATCACGAATCGAATTATACAAATTCATGATTTATACAATCAGAAACCGAATTATACAAATTCTAGATTTATACTATGAGAAAACCGAATAGTAAATTTCGTAAAACTATAACCACATATTAAAAATAATCAAAATTATAGCTATATTACATAATATATTCTAGAGATTTGTCATTTCGCGTAAGTTTCCAATAAAATTTCACAAAGTTGCAGAAAATTAGTTGTGGTGGTCCACGCCTGACTAGTTGTTTATTGATCTATTTTTCAAATAAATTAAATACATGTTTTTTTTTTAATCTTAATAGTAATACAATTGAAATATCATAAGATTTATAAAGTTTATAACATAAATATTATAATATATTTATATAGCACAAATTTTAAATATACTTTTTCTTTTAAAATTGTGTATAGTCAAACTATAGTATATATATTGAAACAAAAGGTGTATAATCATTTTGTTTTTTTATCTTGTGCTTGACGAAATAAAAGTTATAACGTTGTTCAAGTAACAAAACATTTTTAGCATTTAAAGAACATTAACAATTACATTTAAAAGTTCGACAATTATGGACATTTGACAATTACTCTTTGAAAAAGCATCTATATGTGCCTTCTTAAGCCTTCTCATGTCCATATTAACTAATCTCTCCGTCTAATAATATTTATCTTTTATACTAAAAATAGATGTTCAACAATACTTGTTCACTTTATAAAATCTATGGATAATTTTACACTTAGTTCCTAATTTATTCTTATCATTAATTATAGTCATTATCCTATTACATTTTTCAAGATATTGTATTTATTATATTCAAAGTGTCACATAGTAAAATTACCCTTCTATTTATAGTTTCTTAAATGATGTGTCAAGTTAATAGTGGACAACTAATATTGGACAGAGGGAGTAGTATTTTTATTAATTCGAAATAAAATATGTTTCACATAATTAAGAAAATATTAATTATTATTTTTCCTATTTAGAAAAGTGGGTTTTTATATACCTAAATTATATTAAATATGTACAATTTAGTTTAACATAAGTTAATAAAAACATTTTTTACTATCTAGAAGTAAAAAAATTCTTTTAAAATGTATCTAATCTGAAAAAAGACCACCTAATATGGATAAAAAAAGTATTACTAATATTCTTAACTTTAAAGTATTAATATCATTTTAAGTTGACCCTGGCGTCAAACCCCATTGTGAACATTTTACTTTTTTTTATGTTCTCTTCCTTTAGTTTCAGGATCAATCTTTCACCTTTTTTTAAAAATAAAAACGTACAAAAAGAGTAGATTTAAACTCTAAAAAATTCAAACGTGCTAAAAGATCTTCTGTAACGGAACTAACTTTTTGTATCTATAAACTATATACTACTTCTTTGGAATTGTGTTATGTTAGCTTATCACATTTACACTTTTATTTTCGAACCCATGAATGAAAACCTGAATCCACTACTCATTATTGAGAATCATTTTCTCATTAAATTAAAGTCCCTTTTTTTTGGTTTTATCATTCGTTGTCTTTAAACTCAATTAAGTTTAAATTCATACCAACAAACCTCATATTGATGGACAAAACGTTTTTTAACAAATGCAATTTATTAAAAATAAAAAATTAATTATCACTTTGATAACGTTAACTTGGAAGTTATTTTGACAGTAAATTTGAGGCATAAATGGAGAATATTCTGGTAACTCAAGTTCTGTGAGTATTTCTGTAGTTCCCTCCAATTATTGGGGCAACATTGAACGCTCATGTGATTGCGTGTCAGACTTTGAGCGCCACTAAAATCTAGTGACGAAAATTCAGCGCCACTCTTTTCGTTACTGTTCCAAACTACACCGTGTCAGTGATCATTATACTTTTTTTAAAAAAGGATTTCCTCCATTCCTAATTACTTTTTTATTTTTGAATTGACACACTTATTAAAAAAAAAAATAATTGAAAATTTATCATTTTACCCTTATTATTTATGAACGGGATGAATTAAAAATTTAAGATTTCAATAAATTTTAACTTTTTCAAAATTAATTAATTGATGGTATAATTGATAAAAAAAATTGTCGTTTCTTGATTTGTCAAAATTGACAAGTAAAAAAGAAAAAACTGGACAAGTAATTATGAACAGAGAGAATAGTTATTACATATTAGTTATCCATTTTACTAAATCAAGAAAATATTAATTAATCTTTTTTCTATATTATCTTTATAATAAATTCTTCTTGAAAGTGTTCATATTTATTTGTAAAATCTTTTAAAAAAAATCAAAAGAAGTGAGTAGTAAAATTATTTTTTTATTTATGAATTCTCAACCACAGTACAAAATAAAAAAAATCAATTAATATAGAACGAAAGAAGTACTTCCTCATTTCCTTTATACTTGTCTCTTTAAAAAAAAAAAAAGTAACTAAAGAGTAATTTAATTTATGACCCTGGTAAGAAAACAAAATTGCTTCAAAACTACGTTAATAAAAGAGTACAGCTTTAATTTTTGCCAAATAAGTGGGATAAATAACATAGATTGCCAGTAAATAGTATTTATTAAATAAAAATATATATTTTTATAAATACTCATGAAAAAATTAAAGCGAAAATTATGAGAGAATTGTCTAACTAAATAAAAAAACAAAAAGAAGTCGTATGTGCCTACACATTTGGTAACGCGCCATAATTGACATAAACTCATAACGCGTCTATGCCACTTCTCTCATGTCGCGTGGGTTATTGCCTTCGTAGAGTCCATGAACATTGGAAGTTCTTCCGATTCGCTTTGACAATTTTGAAAAATCGAACCGACTTTCCTTTTACCTTCACCCTCAAATTTCACTAAAATCACTATTTTGCCATCCTTTTCACCCCCTATATAAACCTCTCCTCCTTCCATCCTTAGGTTTGCCGAAATTTATTCAGTGAACAAGTTCTGTAAAACAATGGAGTCGTCATCGTCCAGAAACAAATTGCACCATAATTATCAACGATCCGTTTCACCATCGGGTCGGTTCTGTTCTTCCACTATTTCTTCCTCCACCTTCTCAACTCAAACCTCCGATTGGTTAACCCGATCCACCTCCCCAACCCGAGTTAATCTCCGTCGATCAGTTTCCCCTTCCCCGTCCGTACGATTTTTCAGTTCTCCTAGCCGTTCAATTTCAGTTTTCCCTCGTAAGCCGCAGCAGAATAGTCATCCATTACCTTCCGCTTCCAATCAGAAGAAGCACTGCACGTGTTCGCCGACAACACATCCAGGTTCATTCCGTTGTAACCTTCACAGAAATACTACTAATCGGAGTCGCGGTCAATCGTATCACTCGAGTCATCAATTGAATATGAGGAGATCAGCGATGACGAATTCGCTGGTTCGAATTGGGACTGTGGAAGGTGAATTGGTGAAGAGAGCACTTGCTGCTTTGATTCGACCGTCTTCTCATCAACTCAGGCGTAGATGTGATTTTCAGCCTAGGCCTAGTAGGCTCTCCGTCATGTCAAAGGCCGAAGATTAGATTTGTGATGTACAGTACTGTAGTTGGGTTGATTTACCCCTTTTTTGTTCTTGTTACTTCTCAGCCCTAAAAAAACAGAACCATAATTTTGTACTATTTGATTGAATGTGAATATGAAACAAATTTAGTATATCTATATTACTTTAAAAGCATAAATTCTTAACTTGAATGTTAAATTACTATAATATTCTTAATTTAACTTGTGATTTTTTTGATGAGTTGGGACTTTTTTGATAAGTTGTGACTTTTTTCAAAGGGTTGTGACTTTTCCAAAGAGTTGTGACTTTTTCAAAGAGTTGTGATTTTTCCAAAGAGTTGTGACTTCTCGGTCATGACTTACCAGATAAGACACAAAAAACATTTGTTCATACTACCCTTTGTTGACTATAAATAGAGGCAACCACAATTTTTTTTTAATTTTCTACTCTTCTGCTTTTTGTATTTTAATTTTTTTTGTGTAATTTATTGTCGTTGAGTGAGCTTGAAGTTTAGCGGAATATGAGGTACCATTATTCTGATGAAATAAGTCATTCTATCCTAAGAGTGTATATTCCATAACCTCGAGTACTTGAGAAAAATAATTTTGATGATATAATAATTATTTTTTTGCTTAATATATACATTAGTATGTAATGTTCCAATATATGAAGTTAACATGATGTAGTCTAAATTCATTTGTTTTTGTTAACAATTTCTCTTCTGATGTAGATGTATGCTTCTGAATATCTTTTCCAAAATTTAGAGAATTGTCACGATTTATTTTTGATGTTCAAGACAAAAGAATGACTTTATTTATCAATTCTACTTAAGTGATTTAGACTCTCATGAAGTTTGCTTCAAATAGTAATTACTATATAAACATTGCCCTTTTATTTTACTTATTTACTATTTCAAAATATTTTAGTATTTTAGACGAAGAAAAGTTCATATGACTTGTAATAACACCAGTTGAAGTTTGTATCATTTTATTTTTTAATATTTATTTAATAGTTAATTTTATGAGAAAAATATTTTCATTAATGCAAATATATATTTATATTTGGGTAGGTAATTGTATTTAAATTAAAGTATTATATATGTCACAAATGTATTATCAAGTTAACAAGATTTTCTAACTTCAAAATATATTATTTTAAAATGTTTCAAGTTATTTTTTTAAAAAAAAAAACTCAAAACCAATGTGAATATATAAAATTTAGTTGTGTTCTTCACATGTTCATATGACATCTAAATAATTTAACGTGGAATACACATGCAAAGCACATCTAGTTAGATGACAAGAAAAATACAAAACAAATATTGTCTATAAGGTAATATTAGTGAGATAAGACTAATTACATGATTAACCTCATCAAATTGAAATAAATATATACATTATTGTATTTAACTAATCATATTTTTCATTGACCATCTTCATAGGTTTGCGTGAAAAATAAATATATATGACGATCCACGTTGAACATTCACAAAAGAATCTGTAATGTTTTTTTTCCTAAGCTTATTATTTAAATATTCGCTTAAATAAGCAATACTATTTATTATAACATATATTTTTGAAATTGATAATCGTCAAAAAAAACTAGTATACTTATGTATATAAATATAGTAGTTTAATTTTGGACTAGTAGAATGAGGGTAGCATCTCACAGTTTTATCAATTTTAAGTGTAATTGTTCAGGTGCCATTAATTAAGTGCTAGTTTTTTTTTGGAGCTTTTTAAAGTGAACAAATTGAGATTGGTGGGTTGGTTGAACTTTTGAAGGGTAGATGCAACTGTTACTGACTCCACTAATGCAAGTGTGTTTTGTTACAACTAAGGAGAGGATTAATTAGTAAATATTTGCTTAGTTCACTTTTAGTTTTCTTGTTTAATTATCAGGAGTTGTAACAACTTTGATCTCCCTGAAGAAAGTAAAATATGTTAGGTGATCCAAAGTCGCAATTTCAGTCCGGTAAAAGGAGTGCATTTAATTCATATTTAGTTAAATGGATCACTCATATATTTTCTCTATCAAACTCTCAACAATCAACAAATGAAACAAGGAATCCATGATTGGCCATCAGAGAAACAAGCATAAGAAATGTATTTGAGAGAATGAGAACCAGCTTGTTCTTCACAGACAAAGCTCGCATTACACCTCTTCTCCATGATCGATAACCTCTTCCATCGAAGCAAGTAAGATAAATATGACAGGGAAGTAATCGAGGTACTTAACGGAAACGGAAAACAGAGCCAAACTAATAAAACTATTTTCTATGAAAGATGAGCTGAGTTAAAGATTGCTATGGCTTTGCCAAAAGATACTAAGAAAGTCTTCCAGCTGAAAAGGGGGAAGGACTTGTGTGGCGTTTGTTTGTTTTTACATCATATGCGATGCGATTTTTTTCTTTTTGGTTCATTATCAAAGCAAAAGACAAAAAAACAAACAACATAGGATTCAGTGTGTGATAAAATTGGGCTTTTGCCAAGCATGTGGTTGGGCCAGCTCTTATTTCAACAAGATGGTACCAAAGCACAAAACAAGAACATAGGATTCAGTGTGTGATAAAATTGGGCTTTTTGCCAAGCATGTGGTTGGGCCGGCTCCTTGTTTCAACAAGATGGTACCAAAGCACAAGGATTTACTGGAGAGCCCAAAAAAGAGATATCAGTTGCTTCATGTGGCAAGGAAATTGAAAGGAAAAAAGGGCAAACATATCTTCAACTTTGAAATTTAGAGCATATATATCATTAAAAAGTGGTGTATTTATACCCGTCATCAAACAATTGGTGCAAGTAGAGATCTAGATTAAAGAGTTCAATGGAACACATACTCAATTAGTAGTGCAGAGCGCAGAGCCATTTTGTTACGCATTCAACAGAACTCAATAATTTTAGCTCAAATTCTATATTTAGTTACCAAAAATATGAACCAGAACTCATAAACTAAAAATCTTGACTCTACCTTTGCACTCGGTTCGTAAACAACTCTAGTAGGAGTTTCTTGTTAATTAGCAGTTGACAGCTTTGTATTCCTCTTCAACATAGCTGCCTTCCATCTTGTACTGTAATTTCTCAACGGCGCAACGGCAAAATTACAACTAATTGAATCTGGTCGACAAGTCCATATTTTTAAACGCTTAGCAACAAGTTTATTTGCTTGCTTTATGGCTACTATTAACCATAACATATGGTTTCTTGAACTTGTAGTACTCTTCTTCTGATCCTTCTTAGCAAGCTTAAGTATTTCTAGCCTATGTTTGGCTACAAAAATGCCCATGCTCTGCAGAAATTCGTCTTCGAAATAAGCTATGTCATCTTGTACAAGCTCATTGTGTGTAAAAGTAAGGGCATATTCATAAGCAAGAGAAGGTTCAAGGCTAGTTTTGGAGAGCCATGAACACCACTCCATGACCAAACAATGTAGCAGTTATAAATGTTGGAGAAACAAATAAAAGGACTTATATTAATAAGTCCTGTTTTTTTTCTTTTCGTGTTTGAAATCTTATAGACAACTTTTCACTTAAAATGGTAAGCTACCAAAGACTATATCATTAGTTTTTGAAATTTGAATTCGAGATCTCAAAATTTCTAATAAAAATGAAAGCGTATTGATCACTCATTGTAATATTTGATGGTATAAGTCTTGGTTTATTGCTTGAATGGTAGGTGAACTTTGAGGGGTCATTTGATAGTGGGATAAGGATAAATTATAGTTTCAGATAAAATTTGAGATTACGTTTAGTTTGAACTTTGAAGTATTAGCTAATTCCTTGATTATTTTATCCCACCATTTGTATTGAAATAGTGGAATTATTAGATGACTGTCTCATATAGAAAGTGAAATAAAATAATCTCATGAGATATCCTTACTTATCTCATCTCGCATATTAAACAATCTCTGAGAGTGATAAAGGAGGAAATATGTTGTTGAGTGTATGCGAACAAAGTCTTACATATGGAAAACATATAAGAAAAAAGGAATCACTTATAAGATGTCGAATTGTAAGTCCATTTTTAGGGAAAATTGTACGAGTTTGATTAAAACAGACAATATAATTTTTTTTTGTCTTTGCCATCAGTCACGGCTTAGAAGAGGGGTCTGTTATGGACTTCTTGGTCACTCTAGTAGAGTTTTTTCTTCAAAAACTGTTGTCATTTTCCAGATTAAAAAGGGGATACGTTTAAACAAATAAGAAATTATTGTATATATATGTCCACACAAGGGGTTTAGTGAGTAAAGTCTAAAGATGGTTAGATCAAACCAAACAATTTAATTTTGATACTTAAAATTTAATAGTATACTATTTTTATAGGTACGTAAATGATTTGATGAACTAAATGATGACCAAATTTCTCTACTATCTTTTTCCTTGCGCGTATAAATAGAATGTTGCAATTGTTTGACAAAAAACAAGGCCAATTCATTAGTTAAGAAAAAAGAAAAGAAATTCAATGACTTTTAATAAGCAAATTAATCATCAACTCAATATTGACAACAACATACATAATATAATTTTGCATGTTGGATTTAGAGATAGTAAAGTAAACACACTTTATTTCCTATCTTGTAAGGATAGGAAACTATTTCTGATAATAAGATAAACGGAGTAAAAGAAACAATGATTTTACTAGATCGAGGTCTAAAAATAAGCCTCTAAAAAATGTTAATTACAATCTATACCTACCATATACAACTTTAATTATAGTTGATTGATTAGGAGATATATTGCATAGTATTGGCCTAGAATAAAAAAATTAGATTTGCTCTCTTACTGGATCTTGCATAAAGAATTGCAGAAGTATTATAATTTATAAACCTTACAGTTCCATTTCAATAGAGTAAAATTTGAATGCCTATTCATAATTATTTACTGTTACAATATTTTTCACATTATTTTATAACTATGTAACGGATAAATTGAAGAGGAAAATTGAGAAAATGACAAAAGATGGTCCATTATCTTTGATAGGAGATTAAAAGTAATCCTTTTAAGTATCAATTGAACAATTTTGATCCTTTAAATTTATGGAAAGTGCATATTTTTAATCTCCATCAAATATTACCAACCTCTGATTTGTTAAATTTCACCAGAATTGTAAAATAATCCGATAAACATATGTCATATTCTCAACCCCCAATATAAAACACTACATCAAACACAAAAGTAAATAACATAAATTACATCTCAAAAAGTTACATTAAACTCTTAAATCAGACCAAAAATAACATAAACTACAAAATTAGTACTTTTCAAAAGTGAATTCATACTAAGTATTTCTATTTTCATAATTTTGATTAAATTTTAAGCTGTGATAAGACACAAGTACCCCTAGACTTTGATCGAAGTTTCAGAGACACACGTTAACTAAACTAAAGTCTTGTTACATGCGAACTCATTTTTTTTTAAAAAAATTGTACACCTTTTGGCTTACGTGACACATTTTGTGACTTCACTTAGTTGAGATGCGTGAGAGATGTTTAAAGGCATACGTAAGTCAAAAAAGTGTACAAAATTTTAAAAAAGAAGGTCTGAGGGTAGTAAGACCTTAATTTAGTTAAAGTATGTTTCTGAAATTTTGGCTATAATCTCGGAACTATTTGTGTCTTGTTCCAATTTAAGCTATGAGAATTTAGCAAACATTGTATTTATCAAACTCAAAGGCTTGAAATAACTCAAATGATACTCAGAGGATTATTTTGAACCTAACACAAAAGATAATAGACCATTTTGTCATTTTGGAAAATCAATCGACATATTTACAGTATTGCGTCAAATTAGATAAAAAGCAGTGTCGCATTTTCGTTACTCTTTCTTAGCGTTGACACTCTCCTTCTCCTTCACTGTTGCGCCGCCTCTTCTCCTCAAACCCTCCTCATCACGACGTCGTTCTCGTCTCTCTTCATAGCCAAGGTAAGTCTGAGATGGATGCCAATCTTTGGTTTTCCGATTGCTAATGCCCAAACCTCGTTTATTGTTTTTTTTCCCTTCAATTTATCTTTTTTCTGTTTTGGGTGCATTGTGTTAGATTTGTTGCTTTATCTAATTTCATGTTAATGGGGTTTAATGGGGTTTTGTGTTACATTATATGAGGCCTTTTTTATGTCTAATTATGTAGCTGTTCTTTTTTTATTATGTGCAATACTGAGGTTATTATGTTGTTTTGGAGTGTGCAAAACCCATGTCTTTCATTATTGTCATGATTTTAAGTCATACTTGTTTAGATGGGCAAAAGTTTAAATCTTTTGATGTAGGACCTTCTTGAAACTACCTTTTGGGCATTATTCGCAGCTAGCAGCTTCTATTTTGAGTAATTCCGTAGTTGGTAGTGTTGAAAGGCAGATCTGGATGGAAATTTTGATGCATATATTGATAAGGGTGCAAAGTTTTCATATTCTTGAATGGATTGATCAATCAAAATTAAGAAGAAAAAGAAATATATGATAATTGTCTGCTTCTGCAAGTTGATATTTTCCCTGTTTTGCTGTTAAAATAGTATCTTGGCAATTTGGAGGGAACATTATTAGCTGTCGTTTGAGGTGTTTGCTGCCATGGCTGGTAAAGATGCAGATAGTAAGTACTTTTCACTTGCTGATTGCTTTTAACACAAGTTTTCTGTTCTCACTCTTCAATTTTTTAGGTCTGCACTTTGTATAATATTATCCATCTTGCTTTTGTTTAGAGGGAAAAAAGAAAGAAGGCAAGAAAGAGGTAGTTCATGGAAAAAAGAAAGAAGTCAAGAAAGAGACAGGTCTTGGTCTCTCTTACAAGAAAGATGAGAACTTTGGAGAGTGGTATTCTGAGGTAAGCTTGAAATATACAACTATTAGAGATCAAATGTATCAAGGTTCTTCTTTATTCATTTTGCATTGTACCCAAAAAGTGTTGGAAGAGTTTCCAGGCACTTTTAGCTATCTTCTTCTTATTTCATGGCTTAAGTTTCCAGACACTTTATCTATGAGTTCCCGGAATTTTGTTATCTTATGTCGTATCGCGTCTTTTTTGATTTTCATGTTTTCTTTGTGAGATTAAAAGGTAACCGGCCTATTTTATGCAATACTTTTTTTTTTTGTGACAAGGAGCTTAGAAGTTACAACCTACCTATTTAATATTTATACCTAAAGTTCCTGGCTCTCTTTTGTATATATTAGAATGGCTCTATTGCCAAATGAGTTTTGCTGGATGCAAATGCTGTCATGATGAGAAGAGTAGCAAAAGGAAATTTAAGACATGGGGAATATAATACTTTGCTACGTTTAACTTGCCTGTATCTCCAGTTTTTTTAGAAAATTTAATGTGCTCTATCAGACAAACAAACAAACTACAATACCCTGGGGAGGGTATAGTATACACAAATCTTCCCCCTACCTTAGGAGTTAGAGAGGCTGTTTCCGATAGACCCCCGGCTCAAGGAATGTGTTCTATCAGACCAGTAGTAGAATTAAAAAGCTCAATTTCATATATGCCTTCAATAGCCTGTGACTTTGGTATTTGTCTGCTCATTAGCATGATGCATTTGTTAAGATTACTGCTTTTTCTATGTACTTCCTGTCTTATCGCATTTGCAAGTTCCTCAACATGATTATGACTTCTCCATAACTAATAAATGTAGGTGGTTGTTAGTGGTGAAATGATTGAGTACTATGACATTTCTGGCTGTTATATCTTACGTCCATGGGCAATGTCCATCTGGGAGATGTTGCAGGTAAGTTTGTTCCTCAAATTGACTGATTGGTGCCGGCCTTATACAGGATTGAATTCCTTTTTAATGTCAGCTATGTTGACAATTCTTTTGAAAAAGAAAATGTTATCTACGAGATTCTACACGTTTGACGTCTTATTTTTGGGCCATTGTCAATCCTTTTCCATTGCATGTATAATGCATTCTTAATTCTCTGTTTCCAGACCTTTTTTGATGCTGAAATTAAGAAGATGAAGATAAAGAACTCCTACTTCCCTCTTTTTGTGTCCCCTGCTGTTCTACAAAAGGAAAAGGACCACATAGAGGGATTTGCTCCTGAGGTGAGGCTTGGCTTTTGTTTGGTAAACTCAAGTTTGTTTTCTTCCAGTCTGTGAATCACTTGGGAGGCTTGAAATGTTACTTCTATACCTCGTGTTTCATTTCCATTTTCTGACACCTTGATTTGTGAAATTGGCTTATATCTTCCAAATATTTCAGTTGTAACTGGTGCTCCTATCCCTCTTTTAAAAAGTGAAAAGGGATTTTCTATTTTATGCTCTCTTAAATCTCTTTAAAAAGGGCATCATATAGTTAGAAAGTTATCACAAATTTGGGCAATATATGACTCCTAGATGTAAGACACTTCTCTAGTGTTGTTAATTTCAGTAATGGTAACTTCAATCATGGTCTTCAGTTAGTAGCATCCTCATAAGCAATCTAACATTGTATAGCATTTGTCCATCAACTATGTTCAACCAGTTGTATTCATTCTACAGGTTGCTTGGGTTACAAAATCTGGAGACTCTGATCTGGAGGTGCCCATTGCGATTCGACCAACAAGTGAAACTGTGATGTATCCTTATTTCTCAAAGTGGATAAGGGGACATCGTGACTTGCCCTTGAGACTTAACCAGTGGTGCAATGTTGTGCGATGGGAGTTTAGCAACCCCACCCCCTTCATCAGGTTCGCTTTTCAAAGTTTTATCTTTTTTCGCCTGTCTCATCAAAAAATTGGTGTGCTGACTGCAATCATTTGTTTTTCGACTTGCTTTAGTCTTTCTGGGGAGGATGGACCTAATTGTCATTTCCTTTCTTTCACTGCTCCTTATGTATAGTTATCTTATACATTATAAACAAAAACCACCTATTCATTTGAGATCTTCAAGTTGTGTGTAACACTTTTTGCACATGTTGCTTACTCAGGAGCCGTGAATTTCTCTGGCAAGAAGGTCACACTGCTTTTGCAACTAAAGAGGAGGCAGATGAAGAGGTATTTGGTTATATGTTAGAGTATGCAACTGAGTCATTTATCATTTTTTTAAACAGACCTGATCTTTTTCTAAGCTTCTTTAAAATTACTATACAGAGTAGTACATAGCTCAAAAGCATTGGATGCTAACTGAAATTTAGTAATTTGTAAAAGTATTTTTTAATCTGTTTATTCCTACTCCGTCCTTTGTCCTATGCTTGGAGTTGTTATATGATGAAAAAATTAGCTTTCTGGAGCTGTTTGCATCAAACCATGAGGCTTGTGGTTATATCATGCTTGGACATAGTGTTGAATGAGATTTCTTATTCTGTTTGGAATGGTGCGAAGAAGTATGAGAACTATAGTTTTTCTAAGCTCGAGGCAGCACCACAAGACACTTTACTTCTAGGACAAATCCTATTTTAGTTGATAATTAGTCTGAGTTACATGGACCAGCTTGCTCACCTGTCTTGACTTGAGATGAAATCAGCGCCTGTTAACCTGTCCAGAAATGAAGATTATACTGATGCAGAGCAAGGTTGTAAATGTTTTGCTCTTGTTTCAATTTCAAATGAGAGAGATGCATTACCCTTTTCATTCAGGTTTAAATTGGTGGAAAAATTGTACTGGGAAGGACGAAAGAAGACCCCTTTTAACTTGAGAAGGATCTTGGGATAAGCCAAAAGGGAAATGTGAGCAGTAAATTTGTGAAAAAAGACTCAAGTTCCTTCTCAAAAAAAGACTTAAGTTAATTGTATTATGGAAATGTGCCCATGTATACAATAATCACTTGTAGAATTAGGGACGAATATCACAACATGCAAATAAGCTTTTTTCATGTATCTATGTGGTCCCTCTTTCTTCAAAATTGGGCTGTTATAGGCTTTGTTTCATGGACAAATTTTTGCTTGTGTGAAAATTGCGACTGTTGTTTTACTGGAAAGTTACTACAGCAATTGAAAAGTACTTGGAGATTGTTGTCACCTAGTGTTCTCCCAACATCAGTGAAGATTCGTAATTGGTGTCTCTGACTTGTGCTTCTTTTGTTTGCAGTGATTTTCTTTTTAATCTCGCCAATACTTGTCTAAGTAAATTCTGTATTATTAAATTGCTGTAGTGAGAATTGGTTGATCGAAACTGAGGTGCCTTCATTTATCCTTGAAAGGATCGTGAATTGATGTGTAAGAATCTAGCCTTACTAGTACTACTCTTAAATAAATACTGATGCTCTGATGGTCTTTTCAGGTTCTTGACATCTTGGAGTTGTATCGACGTATATATGAAGAATTCTTAGCTGTTCCAGTAAGTAAGGGCAAGAAAAGTGAGCTTGAGAAGTTTGCTGGAGGACTCTACACAACTACAGTAGAGGTATGGAAGATGATAGTTCTGTCAGGGACATTATCTGGCAGTTCCTTTAACTGCTGATGAAATTGTTCTTATCTGTCATTCTTTTACCCTAATACTGGCTTTGTTTGCTAGGCTTTTATCCCTAATACTGGTCGTGGTATCCAAGGTGCAACTTCACACTGTTTAGGCCAAAATTTCGCAAAGATGTTTGAGATAAATTTTGAAAATGAGAAGGGAGAGAAGGCTATGGTCTGGCAGAACTCCTGGGCCTATACTACCAGAACGGTGGGCATTCCATGCCAATGAGCAACTCTCTATTGATAATTCAGATGTCAAACTAACTCTCCCTCCTTTTTTCTGGTACCGTGACAGATTGGTGTGATGATCATGACTCATGGAGATGATAAAGGCCTGGTCTTACCTCCTAAAGTTGCAACAACTCAAGTAGTTGTTATCCCTGTGCCATACAAGGATGCTAATACTCAAGGAATCTATGATGCCTGTGCTGCCACTGTTAAAAGCTTGAATGAATCAGGTATTCGTGCTGAGGCAGACTTCAGAGACAACTACTCACCTGGCTGGAAATATTCTCACTGGGAAATGAAGGGGGTCCCTCTTAGGATTGAAATAGGACCAAAAGATCTTGCAAATAACCAGGTAAGAATTATAGTTTACTTTCTACTAAGTCAGCTGTTCATGAAAACAAAAGGTAGAAATGTTGTGTGCTATGGTGTTAAATTTTGTTTTCTGAAAGCAACCAAATAAAATGCTGTACTTTTGTTTTATGTTTTTTGATCGAAAACTCTAAATCACTTTTCCAGGTACGAGCTGTTCGCCGTGACAATGGAGCCAAAACTGATATTCCTGTGGCAAACTTAGTCGAACAAGTAAAAGATGTGCTCGATTCTATCCAACAAAATCTATTTGAAACAGCAAAACAAAAGCGGGAAGCTTGTGTTCAGGTTGTAAAGACCTGGGATGAATTTGCAGAAGCATTGGGCCAAAAGAAATTGATCTTGGCTCCTTGGTGTGATGAGGAGGTAAAATCTCATCAAACTAGTTGCATATGAGATGAATCTTTTATTTTCCTCAATTTTGGGCCAGAAACATAGGGAGATTTTCTTTAAGAAGACTGCATCAAGCAAGTTTTGATCTTGAAATGTCACACAGTGGTAGGGTTGATTTATAGTCTATTTGACCAAGCTTTCAAAATCAGCTTATTTTGAAGAATGCTTTTTTTTGTCAAAAGTACTTTCGAAAAAGTACTTTTGGATGGTGCCACTTGTGGTTAGTTTTAAAAGCATTTTTTGTGAATATTAGAGTAGTACTTTGTGGTTGACCAATGCTCCAAAAATGCTCTGGGTAAATACTACTCCCTCTGTGCCAATTTATGTGGCACCACTTCCATTATTGATTAAGAAGAACTCACGTGCATTATGCAGAACAACTAATGAAGGTCTGGTTTGGACAGATCATGCACTTACTTTTATCGAAACAGAGAAAGATGTGCTAGTTGCAGTTGATGTTTTAATGCCTGAGTTGCTGAAATGGACTATTTTGGCTACCCTGCCAAAAATGCCACCTTTTCACTGCCAAAATATAATGAAAATGATAATTAACTTAAACTAAGAAATCCTTCTAGAGCACTTTGTTTCATGGTTAGTGCAGGTTCTCTTTCTCTTGTGATAATAATATGAATTTGCGCATACTTAGTAAGTTTGTTATCCCTGATGCATGTTCCTCTGGAATTGAGGTGATCCCTTTGTTCCCAGCTAGATTTGCCATTTCCTGCTTGAATTCGTTTCATATAACCTCTGGTACTTTCTAATAGGATGTTGAGAAAGAAGTAAAGACACGCACAAAAGGGGAGATGGGTGCAGCGAAGACTCTTTGTTCTCCATTTGACCAGCCTGAGCTGCCTGAAGGTACTATTTATTCTTGTAGTATGTATAAGCTATTACCTAAAACACTTCAAAGTTAAAGTAAGCATTCCTAATGCATATATGTGGACTTGTCAATTATACTGTTTTTTTTGGGTGTTCTTGTTGATTCAAAGTTGAATAGTACTGCTGTGTCATATTTAACCGCGATCTCTTCTCCATCCTAGGTACTTTGTGCTTTGCCTCGGGTAAACCCGCTAAGAAGTGGACATACTGGGGTCGCAGTTATTGATGATTCATTTTCATCTCTTTTATATTTTTCTGCGTTATGGTGATTTGGGAAATTGAATTCCAGAACTTCAATTGTAACATGAGTTTCTTTCTTAACGACTGATTGTTGTTCTAGTTCCCCAGAATTTTTTATTTACTATCTATACAGAATGTTTTGTGCTTGATAATCATTCACTTTGTTAGTTTTAGCCTTTATTTCCCCCCTTTTTCCAATCTTATATTGGATTAATTTTGTAGTTCACAAATCAAAGAGATGCTTTTAAACATTTGCCCCTCTTCTTTCTTGGATCTTATGAGTACTTTCAAGAAATGATATAATACCAAATTTTCCATCAGTGTGTTTCTGTACAATTTTTATTTCTGTTTATTATGTAATGGCTTCAAACTCTGCCTACGTGAGATCATTCACATTGTTGATTCGAAAAGTAGATAAAGGAGGAGGGTTGTCGAGGAATTGGAAACAACCTCTCTATCACATAGATGTAGGATAAAGGAGGAGGGTTGTCGAGGAATTGGAAACAACCTCTCTACCACATAGATGTAGGATAAAGGAGGAGGGTTGTCGAGGAATTGGAAACAACCTCTCTACCACATAGATGTAGGGTTAAGGCTGTGTATATTTTACCCTGCTTGTACCTCACTTGCGGGAATGGGAGTATTTCCATAAATTTAGAAGATGGATTCAAATAAACATAATAATGCTTAAATTGGATAAAGAGATGGTAATAATAAATATGCAAAATCATGAAGAGAATCTCATAACTAATACAGATCCTCATCATTTCAACACACACAATCAGTGATTTTCTGCTTTTATCCCCACCACTAACACAAAAACACCCAACCAAACTAAATCTTGAAAAATTGGTGAAAGAACCAAAAAGTCATCTCTCACCAATTAAAGTTAACTTACATAACCAAAAACAAGAGAAAATTCAAGTTGGTTTCATATTCTGAAACATTGAATCCCACTTGATCTCTTCAACTACAGATGAACCCCAATAATCACCACAATCAATCTCCATCTTCTCATGAACCATCGCGCTCGAAAAACTATCCATTCTTAATGAACTCGACATAAATATTGGACTACCATTTGTAAGCAGCAAAGTACTACTCTGTTTTGCTGGTGCCACAACACTCTTGTTCCTCTTCATCATTTTTGTCCTCTTCCAAATTCTTGAACTGTAACTTCTTCTTGACACAAGTGCAAGTGCTGATTCTTCGCGATGAATCCACGTCCTAAAATACTTTGAAAAACGTTTCTTTGTACGTTTCATTACCAGGAGAAACTTTGACATTGAATTTGGAACATTTCCTCGTTCTTTCTTGGCAAGTTTGAGGATTTCTAGCCTGTGTTTGGCTATAGAAATGCCCATGCTTTGAAGGAACTCGTGATTGAAATACGCGATATCGTCTTGTTCTAGCTCATTATGAGCAAATGCTAGACCATATTCATAAACCAGAGATGGCTCTAGCTCTGTTTTTGACAGTCAAGAAAACCAATCCATGGTTTTGTTTGTTGTGTTTTTGAAAGGAAAATAGAAGTGTTTGAAGGTATTTATAAAGTTGAAAGTAGTTGAGACGTCTTAAAGAAAAGGTAAAGGCTAATGAAATGTTCAGAAATTGGACTTTGCTTTTCCCCCCTCAATGTGTGTTGTGTCACTACAACAAAACAGATTTTAGTGGCAATTAATATACACATTAATAAACAATATTAAAGCCTTTATAGACATTAGTTAATTGTCTTTAGATTCAATGTCGTTATAAGATTTATGAACATTTACAAAGAGTACTAATTACTGCTAAAAATATATATATTTAACAATAATTAAACTATTGCCGTTAATTAACTGTTGCTAAAGATCAATTTTAATGTAGCGTGTGTGGCTTTGCTATTGTTGAGGTGGTAGTTGAAACTTGAGAATGATGACTAAAAAGAAAAAAGATGGGATTATTGCATATGGTTTTGTGGGGTCTTTCACTCATGAAGGTCATGTTTGTTCCCTCAAATTGTCAATTGTGTCACTTCAAAAAGAGTGAAAAATAAGAAATCTTTGAGTTTATATGGCGCCATCAATCACGGCGTGGAGAAAGTATTATATACATTGGAATTACTCTGCTTTTGCTTTTCCCTTTGCCTTTTGCTCAATGGATTAGTCACTCCAAAATGCAATGAAAACCTTTTCTAGTATATATATTATTGAGAATTAGACACCTAATTAACCTCGCAGAGACGGATCTAGGATTTTTAGAATATTGGTGGTCCACTAAAAAAATATCTAAGTGGGAAATGATCCCTAAATTCTTAAATTAAATAACTTACCATTCAAGTATGAGTTACAATATGTAATATTATATGAATTCTAGGATATATATATATATATATATATAATATCTAGTTTTATGAAGAGATCATGGATTTACGTGTACTATAGTTTGCATAATAAATTTGCCCCTTCCTCTAAGCAATGTCTTTTTTTATAACGGTGATGCTAGAGTCAGCTTGTTCACATCTTGACTATTTTATCAGATACTTGCTTACTTCGACTAGCACAAGCATATCATATAACTTAACTCACAAAAGGTTCCGACATATGAGAAGAAATCACCAAGCATTTTGTCTCTACTATGATTTACTTAATCTCTTATGATTTTCACCTAACTTCATTGACGGTTAAGCAATATATATATCATTGGGTGCAAAATTATAAGCAAAAGTTGTGCATCACTTTTCATGTTTAAAGACTTTTATTTCTTATCTAATTTTTCCCTCCAAGAATTTGTCGGTTGGGAATACAGTTTGAGTAAATGGAACAAACCTTTTCCAAATCTTTGACTGAGAATCTGCTTTCTCCAAAAGATACAAAAGTATAAGTTTGATTATGCATATATTATTGTTAAAATGAGGTTTGACTCAAATTAATTTGCTAATTTCAAATTGTTATATATACATATGATACGTTACACTCACTGATTTTAAATTCTGAATCTATTTATGCATACGATTTTGCTTTAAACAAGAAAAAAGTAGAATAAATTTCTTGGGAGAGGGTAGAAATGATTGTAAGCAAGTACCCCAGTAGATGTTTCATAGGTTAGTGAAACACATAATGTTCCTTTTGAAGTTAAACAAAAGTAGTAGTATTATTGTCATGTGATTTCTTGAAAGAACCCAACAAACAACTATGCTTTTAAAAGTGCACAAAATAATGATTTAGCAATGTTTTTTTTTGTTTCTAAAGTTAACAGCATTCATCGTGTTATTATTTGAGAAAATAGGTCACGGACCGGCAAAAAACTGGAATCAAATTTACTGTTACCCATGTGAAAAAAGCAACCTTCGATTTGGATTTTTTGTGACAAACAAAAGCTTGTTTCTTTACCCTTGGCACAAAATTTAGCTTTTAAGATTTTTAGACCGTCTCTATTTGGATCCCAGTTGTGAAATTTCATAGAATATGTTGTTATTTTGAGTCGATGCTATTAGGTGGCAAAATAATGGGGTCAAGTGCGCATTAGCTAATTTTGGGACCTCACTTAGAGCATAATCGAAGTTTATAAGCTTTATGGGTTTAGGCACTTCATAATCACTTCAGAAATATGCGATTGAAGTTATAAATTTTATCTCAGAAGCTTAACATATTGCTTGTACCAAGCAACTTTGAAACATTTATGTCTGAACTTCAACATCAAATATATACCCTACATAAGAAACAATAAATAATAGAGTAATATCACTACATTGTCTTTTGAATATATTAAATTTAATTCTTTGGAAAATGTATTAGATATTGAATAGTATTTAATAGCAAGGGTAAAATAGACACAAAAGGAGAAATTATCTCTTGATTTTTCAAAATTGAACAAATATTATCTGACAACTATTTTTAATATAGTGGATAAGTAAAGATGGACGAAAAGAGTATTAATTTATCAATGAACATTAGATTTGAGGTCCTAATTACCAAAGTTTGTTGCCGGATCATAAGTACTCTTTAATTCTTAGTTAGAAACCTCGATTCAAAATGAAGTCTGTTTTTGGTATGGATCACTTTACTTCTAAAGAAAACTTTTAAGTCTATATTCAAATTAATTGAGTCCCAAAACAATACCAAAAACCCGATAAACAAAAGAAATGAGATTTGAGTAGTCCTACTGTAGGGTGTTGTACAAAACACGACTTTTTCATTGGTGTATGAGGTTCTGCATAGTCTTGTGGTGCTTATTGGGAAGTTAAAAGCATTTTCTGCAAATTCCAATAAACTAGGTAGTACAGTATAATTTTTACTATATCACCCTTTAACTTTAAATATAATATCTTAAAAAAATATAATAAAGAAATGACTATAAATAATGATAAAGATAAATTAGAAACTAAATGTAAAATCATCCATTAATTTCATAAAGGGAACAAGTATCGTTGGACATACCAAAATAGTATAGTGGACAACTATGTTGGACGGAGGGTACAAAAAATAAGAAATTACTCTCTCCGTTCACACTTTTACTTGTCACTTATCCCTAAAATAGATTTTCATTTTTAACATATCAAGAAAAGACAATATTTTTTTCCATGTTTTATCCTTGGCATTAAATACTTATTTTTTAAATCATTTTTCAAGACATTATTTAATAAGGGATAGTTTAGTAAAACACATACTATATCATTAATTATTTTTATAATGGATGTGCCAAATTAAACATTAACAATTAAAAGTGAACGGAGGAGGGAGTATACTTTTTATCTTTTGGATCCACTTGGACAGTTGAGGGGACAAAGTTAGATTTGGTCACATGGTTTCTTTATTTTTTCTTTTAAAACAAAAAGTCTAGTTTTGGACAAAAAAAACAAAAGTTACTTGCCAACTCTGAGTCTTTCTTACATTTTTGTTTAAGTATTCTTCAATGGACATGGAGACATTTCCCACCAGCAATGTGGCTGTGCAGACAATGATTTGCTCATTGCTGCTTCAAACTGCTCAAAATTCTCTTCTTTCTCTTCTCTTCATGGTAAATTCTTAGCCCTTTCTCTTAATGTCATTTTTAGTTTAAGTGATGAAGAACTGGAACTTCTTTTATTGGGTTGTGTTGTTGAAGGTTTTTCCTATCCACATTAGCTCTGTATTTGTATCAAAACTAGAGTGTAGGTACGCCTTATCCTTACCTTGGAGGTAAAGAGATTGTTTTTCCGATATATCCTAGGCTCGAAGAAAAATAGTAAAGAGACTGTTTTTTTCGATATATCCTAGGCTCAAAGAAAAATAGTTCAAAGCAATACGCAAAAAGAAATAACAGAATTGAAGAAGCCGGCTTTGGAATTTTCTTGGAATAGAAATGTGAAATGTTCGGAGCAACTTGCTTTATAGTTTTTGTAGTTGCTGCTCCATGACTAGTTTTGTATAGACAGTACTGTTTTATTTCGTTTCATTGATATATATTTGCTAAATCAGATGCCATTTTTTCAGATTGAGTTTCTAAGCTTGTACCCGGACCTCGTTGGAGTAGAGAAGAGGTACCGAGAAATTCTGTTCTTCCCATTCCTTTTTGTTTGTTGTCTGTAGTACATGAGTTTGAGTGTTCATTGGATTCCCAAATCATATTATAGGTTTCCTTTTGGTGAGCTTAAAAGAGCTATGGCGCCAGATAATGAGCCCAAGGATTCAAGTGAAACTGATGATGAAAATGAAGACGATGAAGACACCGATAATGATGAAGAGGATGATGAAGGAAGTGATGATGATGATGATGATGAAGAGGATTCTGATGGAGATGATGCTGATGCAAATGAAGGGAGTGATGATGATTCAGATGACGAAGATGATGATGGTGATTCTGATGATGACGATGAGGATGATGAAGAGGAGGAGGATGACGAGGAAGAAGATAATCAACCACCATATAGGAAGATAAAATGAAAACATCAAGATTGTACTAAAATTTCCAGAATTAGTTGATGGAAATGAGTAGTTTTACAGATACTATGATGAAGTTAGTTTTCTAGTCTCTTCCATGCTGATTCTATTAAAAGAGTTCTAGCTCTGGAAAATGGCTGTTTTTGTTGTCCATTCCAGATTTCTGGCGTATCTCAAAGAGGGGAGATTCTTTATGCTTAAAACTCCCAAATACCTTGTATTGCCACAAGTAAAGTTACAGAGGACGAAAGAGGACTAAGCCTTGCTTTCTTCTTTCTACAAATGAGATTTGGATCAATAAGGCTCACAAAAAATTGTGGCAATACCATACATAAACCTAAGGTGGATCAAGAACCAGCATTCTACGTCTTCTCTTTATGATTCTAACCGAAGGAAAGTTCAATCTATCAACCTTTATAATGTTTTCTCTAATGCACAAATAACGAATTCAGCCTTATGAGGAAGTTCTACAACAACAGTATTACTACTACTATTACTTACTTGGGCAATTTTCCAGAGCGGAAAATGGCAAATTTAGAAGCATTGGAGTAGGAATATTCAATACCATGACTCTTCAAAAACTCCTCCAGCAAATCCTTAGCTTTTTCAGGATCACAACTCTCACATTCAATCTCATAATTCATTCCAAAATCATAATGCGTTTCATCTAGCTCCAATTTCAACCCGTTCCACTCATACACCGCTCTCACATTCCTAAACCCGCCCAAACATACCAAACCCTTTTCCCCAATTCCATACTCTTCTTTCACCTTCCGTACTATCCTCGAAGAATCGATCAACGGTAACCGCCACGGCTCTGAAACACACGCTCGGCCAATAGAAGGGTCAATAGGTTCTTCATCTTCTTCAATGCGACTGATACCGTTTGAAATTACGGGTTTAGCCTTGAGGGAGATAATGCATTGGGTGTCGAGATCGTAGAATCGGAGGCGGAGAACGGCGAGTTTGGAGGAGAGTTCGGAGTTGGCTCCGTCAAAGAAGATGTTCTCTTGGGCGTGAGTTTTGAGGTGGTAAGGTGAGAGAATTGAGGAGACACGTTGGTGAGTAACGGCGTTTGGTAAACGGAGCTTGACTTCTACTTCCATGGAGGTAATTGTGGGGTTAGGAGATGTGAAATGTAGGGTTCTGCAGAGCGATGGAAAGGTGAGGTTTTTGAGAAATCTTGATATTTTTAATGCATTGGCCATAGATTGGATAAAAGTTCTTGAATGGGTGGTAGGATTATTTTCTCTCTTAGCAAGTGCACAAATTATTAGGCCATTCCTTATAGAATTTTATAAAGTGATAAAATGTAATCACATCACAATTAATAGCAAGAGATCTCATTTTTCGAATCAAGATTGTTTAACTTGAAATAAGTTAGGAATAGCTAAACTAACTTCATATATAAAATTAATATATTGAGCGTGTAATTTAAATATTTAGATTTAAACTGATGCCAACTATCCTTAACTTGAAATTTCACTTGGCAAAAAGTTATTTAAAATTAAATTTATACCTTCATCAACATATATTTTATAGAAACTAAGTTGTATTTTGTAAAACACAATTTATACATTGTGGTTTTATTTTATTTTTATAAAAAAAAAAACATAATTTGTGCCTTATGTATTTTTTCGATTTCCTTAATATTTTCAGCTATTTTTTTTTTATTTCTTTAAATATTAAAAGACAAAATTAAAACATGAATTTAAGTGGCAAATAAAAACCACAAAATTTTGGGGCAAGTCGGTTTATTTATCTTTTGGATCCTAAATTCTGTCGCATACTATAATATGACCTATAAATACCTGAAATTGATTCATCCTTCATCAGAACGGACCTTGTAGTTTATTTAACGCAGCAACATACTAGTGGTCGCCGGAATTTAGTTCCAGCAATTACTCGAGCGGAAATAAGTTTCTCTGCAATTACCCACTTTTTAGCTATTGCTCAGATGGCAGACCACTTAAATATGGTATGTGGATTCTTGCTTTCTCAGTTTTTCAGTGAAATGTTGTATTTTTAACATTTGGGATATCTCAAATTTGGGATTTTTTTGAGAAATTGATTTTGATTGCTTTATGGGGTTTTGCTAATTGTATTGTGTATTAGAGTATATTATGTAGTTTATTCTGATTTTGGGTCCTTCGCATACGCTGTTTCTTTGGTAGATTGAAATTTTTTAAGCTTGGTGAACAATATTTCATGCTTGTCTGTTCTGTGTGTGTAATGGATCGTACCGATTTTCTTGTGTTGTACTAAGAAGTGATATCTGAGTATTTCAGCTCTTCTTACTCAGTGTTGTGCTTGTAGGAGATTGAAGAGGAGGATGATTATGTTGAGTATGTACCAGTTACAAAGCGCAGGGCAATTGAGGCCCAAAAGATCCTTCAGCGCAAGGGGAAATCTGAAGCATTTGAAGAAGAAGAGGAGAAAATAAAGCTTGTTGAAGCGAAGCCTAGTTTACTTGTGAAGGCATCTCAGTTAAAGAAAGAGCAACCTGAGATAAGTCATGCTGAACAAGTGTTTCAACAAGAGAAGGAGATGATTGAGCATTTATCTGATAAGAAAACGTTGATGTCTGTTCGGGAACTAGCCAAGGGCATTACTTATACAGAGCCTTTATGCACAGGGTGGAAGCCACCCTTAGCCATCAGACGGAACTCGAAGAAAGCTTGTGATGCCATTCGAAAACAGTGGCATATCATTGTGGAAGGGGATGATGTTACCCCACCAATCAAGAACTTCAAGGATATGAGGTTCCCTGAACCAATTCTGAAGAAACTCAGAGCAAAGGGTATTATTCAGCCAACGCCAATCCAAGTGCAGGGGCTTCCAGTAATTTTATCAGGTCGGGATATGATAGGTATAGCTTTCACAGGTTCAGGTAAGACATTAGTTTTTGTGCTGCCACTTATCATGGTGGCATTGCAAGAAGAAATCTTGATGCCTATTGCCCCTGGGGAAGGACCATTTGGCTTGATTATTTGTCCATCTAGAGAGCTTGCCAGACAGACATATGAAGTTATAGAACAGTTTATAGAACCTCTGATGGAGAATGGCTATCCGGAATTGAGGCCTTTGCTGTGTATTGGTGGAGTTGATATGAAGTCCCAAGTTGATGTTGTGAAGAGGGGAGTTCATATTGTTGTTGCTACTCCTGGAAGACTGAAAGATCTGCTAGCGAAGAAGAAAATGAACCTTGACAACTGCAGGTGAGGACCAACACTTCTAGTTGAAATTTATCTGGAGAGTCTCTTAAATGTTCTGTTTTAACTTGAAATTACCCCCCTTAAATAGGGACTTTTCATCTGGATGGGACATCGGCTAAATAGAATCAGTATTTGATGAAAAAACATAGGGCAATGGTGATATTTTGGCCCTGGTTCTGTCTGATGTAGTTAAAAATGTTCTGTTTCTTAGAAAAGTGTCTTCAAATCTGCTAGTTACTTATACAGGCTTCTAATTAATCCACCATTACAAGGCCGAAGAAGTATTGGAGAGAGGTGAATAGATAGGACATGACCAACTTCAGCTTACTGAGGACATAACCTTAGATAGGAGGTTATGGAGGACACAAATTAGGATAGAAGGTTAGTTAGATAGTTAAGAGTTGTCTCAATTATTCCTCTGCGCTATTAGCCGTACTATTAGTTGTAGTATTAGTCTTGTAGTTTCTTGCCCCTTGAGTTTGGCTATTATATGTTGTCTTTTGTACTTTGATTATCATTTTATCTTGTTATGATTACTATTCAAGATGCTTTGTCAGGTTGATATATAGTGTTTGCCATGACTTCTTCATTTCCGTTATTTTTTTCTCTATACTGATTTGGATTGTTTATTTCCTTGAGGTGAGGTCTATTGTAAACAACCTCTCTACCTAGGTAGGGTAATGTATGCGTACACTTTTGCCCTTCCTAGACCCTACTTTGTGGGATTACATTGGTATGTTGTTGTTGTAATTAATCCACCATTTGGGATCATAGGCCTTCATTATTATAACTCACGTGTATGTTTCCGGCCGGTGGGTGTTTCACACAATATGTTCTTCTATTCTGTGTGTACCTGTTGCTACATTTTCTTGGGTTCACATATGAGAGGAAAAGAGAGATGCCTTTGGCGTTATGTGTCACAAACAGTTAGCAACAAATCTACATTTTCCAGCCATATGTTATTTTGTATATGTGAAACATTTCATGATTCTTCCAGATTTTTTTATTTGAAAATTTTGAGTGCTTACCAAATTGTTGCTTTCTTGCAGATACTTAACGCTAGATGAGGCTGACAGACTGGTAGATCTTGGTTTTGAAGATGATATTAGGGAGGTGTTTGATCATTTCAAAGCTCAAAGACAAACTCTTCTATTTTCTGCTACAATGCCCACAAAGATCCAAAACTTTGCAAGAAATGCACTAGTTAAACCAGTAATTGTGAATGTGGGCAGAGCTGGAGCAGCCAATCTTGATGTAATCCAGGAAGTGGAGTATGTGAAGCAGGAGGCCAAGATTGTTTACCTTCTCGAATGCTTGCAAAAAACACCACCTCCTGTTTTGGTTTTCTGTGAGAATAAGGCTGATGTGGATGATATCCATGAGTATTTGCTCTTAAAAGGAGTTGAAGCTGTGGCTGTTCATGGAGGCAAGGATCAAGAAGAGAGAGAATATGCAATCGCAACTTTCAAAGCATGCAAGAAAGATGTTTTAGTCGCCACTGACGTTGCCTCAAAGGGGCTGGATTTTCCTGATATTCAACATGTGATTAACTATGATATGCCTGCTGAAATTGAAAACTATGTGCACAGGATTGGACGAACAGGACGATGTGGAAAAACAGGAATTGCCACCACATTTATCAACAAGAACCAGAGCGAAACAACTCTGCTTGATCTAAAGCACTTGCTGCAAGAAGCAAAGCAGAGAATCCCTCCAGTCCTTGCAGAGCTCAATGATCCTATGGATGATGAAGATGCCATCACAGATGCAAGTGGAGTAAAGGGTTGTGCATATTGTGGTGGGCTTGGTCATCGTATCCGGGACTGTCCCAAACTAGACCACCAAAGAAGCCAACAAATTGCAAATTCAAGGCGGGACTACTTTGGCTCTGGAGGTTATCGTGGAGAAATTTGATTCCAATTTTCGTTTGTTTACTGTAACATGCAAAATGTGTTAGCTTATTTCTGTACCTTGTGACCAAATTCAGTAGTTTTGCCACAACTGTAGTTCTATTACTTACCTCGCAGTAATCCTGAAGTTATAGTTTCTACAATGTTCGTGAATGTAAGACATGGCATATAATTTGCAGCATACATGTTTCAAGTTTAGAATATCAAATCTATGAGACCTTAGAAGATAAATATTCGCAGAGTGTACAATGTTCTCTGCATTATTTTATCCTTTTCTTGTTTCTTTTATATCGCATTTTGCCATATATATCAATGTTGCTGATTTCTTTTTAAGAATTGCAAGAGTAAAGGTCCATGAAGTCAGTCATATCATATGGTGGGACAAAAAATGTAGAATAAATCAACAAATATTCTTCTTTGAGATTTTGCCCATAAACAAATATTGCCACTCGCTTTGCATAAGGTGGAATCAGAATTTGCAGTTATTGCTTTCTAAAACAACTTAAAGTCAGAATTTGAAGTTATTGCTTTCTAAAACAACTTAAAGTCAATATACAATAGTAACTGAGTTCACAATCGAATATTTATATGCCTAAAATCTCTGCCACAGCTTGCAAGATAGACAGTTAGGGCAACATGTCAAAAAGTCTTTGGCTTCTTTGTTTTGAGCTAAATATATTCTAATGGTTCAAGCAACATAGAATTTTCCTCACAAATTTCTCTTCCTGAGGGAAAATTATGCAAGTATGGGAAGTTTTTGGATTAGCATGACTGCAGTCTGCAGGCGCCTCCACATGTGGGGACAGTTGCATTTGTCTTTACTAGCGGTGTTGAACTAATCTTACGTTTGATCCTTATCTTCTGTTAAGAAACACTCCAACTTGTTCCTACTTTATCTCGTAGACACCCAACATTGATGTGACATAAATTTTAAAAGTGTAGATTATCATTTTGTAAGTTGGAGTGTTCAATAGACTGAGTGGAGACAAGTTGAGGTATTTAGATGTCCACTCTCAAAGTTGGCTTACTTGCCAACTAAGGCCAAGTTAAGTCTGTATTATGCCTACATATAATGCTATCACTCTGGAACCTGAACTTCTAATTGGAAACCCATTGGATAGTGTTACTTGATCATAGCATAAGCATGGCTGCATATTCAGTTCCACCTGTAGAGGAGTTGCTGTCAAAAAGAGTTCAAGAAATGGTCCTTCATGGGGAGGAGCCACTAGGACCTTATATTTGCAGAAGTGGTGAAGATGTTGATGAAAAAGAAGACATCATGGATACTTCTCCAATTCCTACAATTGATCTAAACCTCCTGTCTTCTTCAACAACATCAGATAACGAACGCGAACAAGAGTTGGAGAAACTTGGATCAGCTCTATCTTCTTGGGGATGTTTTCAGGTTTAGGACATTCCAAATACTGTATCTGAATTCTTTCTACTATGCAACTTCCTTGATATTCAAAGAGTTTTATTTGATGAGCAGGGAATAGGACTTGGAATTTCAGCTTCTTTACTGGACAAGATCCGCCAAGTTTCAAGGGAATTCTTCAACCAGCCAATGGAAGAGAAGAACAAGTATGCTAAATCAGTTGTTGATTTCCAAGGTTATGGAGCTGATCCTGTTCCAGAACAAGGTCAGTCCCTTGATTGGTCTGATCGTCTCTTCCTCGAGGTGTTCCCTGAAGATGGAAGACAGTATAACCTCTGGCCACAAATCCCAATATCATTCAGGTAAATGATAGTTGATTAGTTGCACTTTAATAATAAGATAGCTAGAGTATTATAGTAACAGTCTTTAGACAAGAATGATCTAGCAAGCTCATAGTTGACTCTATTTTTACATTATTGTCACCTAAAATATCACTACAAGTAACCACCCGAGAGTAGGCTGATTAGTAGCCGGGAGAATAACACGGGTCACCTGCTACAAGTTAAAATGCATGAATAGTCTTTACACTGTCAATGTATATAAGTGAAGTCACATACGCCTACAAGGTGCCTGCTTTCTTGCTTAGTAGCTAAGGTTTCTGCCAAGTTCCAGTTTTCTGTCTCAGCACTCAGCTAATCATGTGTTGTACACAAATACTGAAAACTCAGAGACTGAACAGTATAAGCAACTAATAAGGGATGAATCAGAAGTGACATGACATATGGTAAGTGGTAACATCATGGTTTTAAGTATAGGCAAGTTAGGCAGATTGCGCATTTTTTCAGCTAGCTCCATAAACAAATTTGAGTATTTTGTTTATTCGTTTTTAATGGTGATTCACTCATACTTGTAGCCATCTGATTACATTTGCTGTGCAGAGAGGTCTTAGAAGATTATTCTGAGAAAATGAAAATGGTCACAGAAATTACCTCTAAAGCCATGGCAAAGTCACTGAAACTGGAAGAAAATTGCTTCTTGGAACAATTTGGAAAACAAGCACAATTTCATGCGCGGTTTAACTACTACTCGCCATGTCAGAGGCCTGATCTGGTTCTTGGCTTAAAACCCCATGCTGATGGAACAGGATACACCATTATTTTGCAAGATGAAGTTGGACTCCAAGTGCTTAAGGATGGCAAATGGTATACAGTACCAAAAAATCCTACAGCTTTGATTGTTCTCACGGGTGATCAAATGGAGGTACATATACACACTCTCTGTTTTAAAAAAGAAACAAAGATTTGTAGCACATAAGCTTAAGTTTTTATAAAATATCAATGATCAGACCTGCAGTTGCTTAGTTTATGGCCCAACGTGTACTATATATACAAGTTCGTTTTCTTTTCTTTTCTCTATAAATGTACATGTACTCTATAGATTGCACATGTACTACTTGTAGTAATACATTCCATTTTCCACAATGAAATTGACAGATAATGAGCAATGGAATATTCAAGAGCCCGGTGCATAGGGTAGTGAGTAATTCAGAGAGGGATAGAATTTCTATCGCAATGTTCTACACGCCCGAATCAGGGAAAGAAATCGGACCAGAAGATGAGTTAGTTAATGTGGACAGACCAAGGGTATACAAGAAAGTGACAGATTATGCAGAAACACACTGGAAGTTTTACCAGCGTGGTATGAGAGCACTACACACTGCACACATTTAGAACTACTATCTATCTATATATGTCTCTCTCATCTTGTTTGGGCATGGATAAAAAGTCTACAACTCCAATTTTGGAGTTACACTTTTTTCACCTCATGTTCGGAAGAAGAAGGCACCATTCTAATAAATGAATCATCCAATGATGATTTGGTTTGCAAATTGGAACTCTTTTATTGGAACTCATTCTCTTTAATTTCCTTCAAGAATTCCAATATTAAGTTAGACAAGGATTCAGCAATAGAAAAAATGAACTAAAAAGGCGCAAAAGGCATTGCATAAAATTTGCTGCATACACGTTTAAAGTCTAAAATATCAAATCCACGAGGCCTTTGAAGATAAATATTTGCAGACGTGTGCACAATAAGCACATTTAAAGGAAAAATCACAGTAGTAGCCCAGAAATTGTGACTTATTTCAATTGATGTAACAGGTCCATGGCGATTGATGACTGTCATATCATATGGTAGGACAAAAAAGTAGAATAAATCAACAAATATTCTTCTTTGAACTTTAGCCCATAAATAGATATTTGATATTTCAAAAACTTTAGGCCACTCGCAACTGTACAGATGGATTCTCCATTAAATATTTATAGATATTTAGTTCACTTTTTGATTATTAGTATACATTTTTTGCTACAATTCCTTTTCCTCTAAAATTTCTCTTCCCGAGGGAAAATACAAGTATGAGAAGTTTTGGATGAACATGGCTGCAAGTCTGCAGGCGCCTCCACATGTAGGGACAATTGCATTTGTCTTTGCTAGCTGTGTGGAACTCATCTTACGTTCAATCCCTATCTTCTGTTAAGAAACACATATATAATGCATAATATCTATGTATAGACACTTTAATTTGGCTTCAGCCGGTAAGCAAACACTTTAACTTGAGAGCACACGTTTAGACATCTTAACTTGATCTCAAATCTCAACTGACAACTAAACACTCCAATTCGTTTTCATTGTGTCTCATGGACATCCACACTGATGTGACACATAAATCCGTGTCTAAATGATCATTTGTAAGTTAGAGTGTTTGACTGACAGAGTGGAGACGAGTTGAGGTGTCTGGTCTCAAAGTTGGAGTGCTTAATTACTTGCCAGCTAAGGTCAAAGTTTAAGTGTTGCTTATTTATTATGCCTACTATATATAAATGCTATCCCCCTGGAACCTGAAGTCTAATTCATTAACTTCTTATTGGAAACCCACTGGATAGTGTAACTTGATCATAGAATTAGCATGGCTACACATTCAGTTCCACCCTCAGAGGTGTTGTTGTCAAAAAGAGTTCAAGAAATGGTCCTTCATGGGGAGGAGCCACTAGGACCTTATATTTGCAGAAGTGGTGAAGATAATGATGGAAAAGAAGACATCATGGATACTTCTCCAATTCCTATAATTGATCTAAACCTCCTATCTTCTTCAACAACATCAGATAACGAACGCGAACAAGAGTTGGAGAAACTTAGATCAGCTCTATCTTCTTGGGGATGTTTTCAGGTTTAGGACATTCCAAATACTGTATCTGAATACGTTCTACTCTGCAACTTTCTTGATATTCAAAGAGTTGTATTTGATGAGCAGGGAATAGGACATGGGATTCAAACTTCTTTCCTGGACAAAATCCGCCAAGTTTCAAGGGAATTCTTCAAACAGCCAATGGAAGAGAAGAACAAGTATGCTAAATCAGTTGATGATTTTCAAGGTTATGGAGCTGATCCTGTTCCGGAACAAGGTCAGTCTCTTGATTGGTCTGATCATCTCTTCCTCGAGGTATTCCCTGAAGATAGAAGAGAGTATAACCTCTGGCCACAAATCCCAGTATCATTCAGGTAAATGGACAGTTGATCAGTTGCACTTTATAAGATAGCTAGAGTACTGTAGTAACAATCTATAGACAAAATGACCTAGCAAGCTAATATTTGACTCTATAAGCAGCTAATTAGCAATGAATCCGAAGTGATATGACATGACATGACATATGGTAACACCATGATTTCAAGCATAAGCATGTTGGACAATTTTCCAGCTAGCTCCTCCATAAACTAAAATCTGAATATTTTGCTTATTCGTTTTTAATGGTGATTCACTCATACTTGTAGCCATCTGATTACATTTGCTGTGCAGAGAGGTCTTAGAAGATTATTCTGAGAAAATGAAAATGGTCACAGAAATTACCTCTAAAGCTATGGCAAAGTCACTGAAACTGGAAGAAAATTGCTTCTTGGAACAATTTGGAAAACAAGCACAATTTCATGCGCGGTTTAACTACTACTCGCCATGTCAGAGGCCTGATCTGATTCTTGGCTTAAAACCCCATGCTGATGGAACAGGATACAGTATTATTTTGCAAGATGAAGTAGGACTCCAAGTGCTTAAGGATGGCAAATGGTATACAGTACCAAAAGATCCTACAGCTCTGTTTGTGGGTGATCAAATGGAGGTACATAAACACTCTCTGTTATAAAAAGATACAAAAAAAATTGGTTTAAAAGCACTTAAAATAAGTCAATCTTATCAGGCTTAGTGTGTTTATTTATTCACTTCTTCAAATGTCGATATAGCTTATTAAAAGTTCTGCTCAAGCCACTGTGTCCCTTCCCTCCTGCCATACTACCATGATCACACCTGCAGTTGCTTAGTTTATGGCTCAACGTAACTATATATAGAAGTTTGTTTTTTTCTTTTTTCCTATAAATATACAATTCTATGGAGCACATGTACTACTTGTAGTGATACATTCCATTTTCCACAATGAAATTGACAGGTAATGAGCAATGGAATATTCAAGGGCCTGGTGCATAGGGTAGTGAGTAATTCAGAGAGGGATAGGATTTTTGTCGCAATGTTCTACACACCTGAATTACGGAAAGAAATCGGACCAGAAGATGACTTAGTCAATATGGACAGACCAAGGATATACAAGAAAGTGACAGATTATGCAGAAACTCACTGGAAGTTTTACCAGCGTGGTTTGAGAGCACTACACACTGCACACATTTAGTACTACTCTATATGTCTTCCACTGTTTTCTTTATGCTGTAGCGCGAAGAAGTTTTGGAGAGAGGTGATAAGATGCAGGTTACCGAGTAGATGACCCTAGATAGTAGGGTGTGGAGGACACGCATTAGAGTAGAAGAGTAGTAGGTAGTATAGTGTTGTCTTGTTTAGGGTGGCTAGTGTTGTGATGGTACTAGTTGTTTATTTTTTTATAATTGTTTTTTTAATAATCTATCCTAGTATATTGTTTATGATATTTCGATTATCACGTAATTTTATTGTTGTTTTGGCTACTTTTGCACTATTCCTTGTTATTTGCTATATTCTCTTCATCGTCTCTTCTTCTTTATACCGAGAATTGTTGCACTTGAGCAAAGGATCTTTAGATAACAACCTTTCTACCTTCATGAGGTAGTGGTAAGGTCTACATACGTACCCTCCCTAAATCTCACTTGTGGGATTTCATTAGTATGTTGTTGTTGCTCAGAAGAAAAAAGCATCATTCTAATAAATGAATCATCCAATGATTATTTGGTTTTCAAATTGGAACTCTTTTATTTGAGCTCATTTTCTTTAATTTTCTTTAATTTCCTTGAAGCATTCCAATAAATATTAAGTTAGACTAGGCTAAATAACAAGAAAATTGTAAAATACTAAGTGAGCAGAGAGAAAAAGACACAATGATAGTAACACAAGCCCACAACTACCAATGTAAGCTATAAAAATGAAACCTTGCTTCGTGTAACAAAATAAACGATGTGCTAAACATGGATAATGACGTTACAGACAACTGAAAAACTAGGTCTACCAAAGAAAACTAATTAACTAGGTGTGGTCGCCATCATCATCTTCAAACTAAACCTGTGACTAGCTAAGAACTAATGAAGAAATCCCATGCTTATGGAAATTAGAGCAGAAAGGTTGGTGAAGAATGGAAATACCATAGGGCTTGGTGAAGTGTCTTTCTACTTAGAAAATCTTGAAAAGTATACCGCCATGTGTTGCGAAGAATGGAGCAAAGACAAGTGACTCTACTGCCATCAGCTTGATTAGGATATTGAGTGATGGACCTGAAGTATCCTTCAGAGGATCATCAATGGTGTCACCGATAACCGTAGCTTTGTGTGGTTCAGAACCCTTTGGGGCAAGGGTCCTTGCATGCTCCGAAGCACCAGCCTGACACATACTCGGCAGTTAGGAGACTTGGAGTGTCAAATAAAATATCAGTGCATAGATGTATTTTATTTACCTCAATATACTTATTGGCATTGTCCCATGCACCACCAGTGTTTGATGCAGATATTGCAATTTACAAAATGAGACAGATAGGAGCAGATTCTTACACCATATTCTTCCAAAAGGAACTGTTCTGGAAAGGTAAACAACCAACTCGAACAGAAAATAAAATGTACAACGTTAAAGAGGGTTGAATCAATTATACCTGAACACCAGAAACCAAAGCACCGGCAAGAACACCAGAAAGAGTCTCCACTCCGAAGAAAATTCCAACTATGAGGGGCGTAAGCATGACCAGAGCACCTGGGGGAATCATTTCTTTAATAGATGCATCAGTAGAGATCTTAACACAAGTAGCGTAATCAGGCTTGGCAAGGCCTTCCATGAGACCAGGGATGGTGTTAAATTGTCGGCGAACTTCCTCAACCATCTTCAGAGCTGCACTACCGACACTCTTCATGGTCATGGCAGAGAACCAGTAGGGAAGCATGGCACCAACAATCAAACCAATGAAGACCTCAGGGGTCAAAACATCGACTGTTGAAATTGAAGCCCAACTCACAAAAGCACCAAACAGGGCCAGGGACACAAATGCAGCGGAACCAATGGCAAATCCCTAGGAATTAAAAAGTTCATACTGGGTTAGATAAAAGGAGAAATGTTGAACAAATTTAGCATTGTGAGAATGCAAATACGAAAATCAAATCATGATAAGTGTCTCGAAAAAGTAATCTCAAATCCGATTGACCAAAAAGAAACAAGAGTACCAAATGCATCACTATGACAAAATTGTGATCTCTAAACAAATTTATTGCCATGCATTTGCATAAATATGCGCAAGCAATATGTCTAAAATGGATCTAGAAACGGTCACAGAGAGGAAAGCAAAACAAATAAGATGCAACCTTTCCAATAGCAGCAGTGGTGTTTCCAGCAGCATCAAGGGCATCAGTTCTTTCACGGATCCGGTGGCTCATTCCAGCCATCTCAGCTATACCTCCAGCATTGTCACTGATAGGTCCATATGCATCAATGGCCAATCCAGTAGCAATGGTACTCAACATTCCAAGAGCAGCAACAGCGATACCATACATGGCAGCAAAAGTAAAACTGACAAAGATAGCTATTGCAATGGCAAAGATAGGAATGATGACAGATTTGTAGCCAAGAGCAAGGCAAAAAATAACATTGGTTGCAGCTCCAGTCCTGCAGGTGTCAGCTACATCTTGGACAGGGCTGCAATAGAAACAAGGGAGAACATACATAAGATGAAGTTACATCACTGTAACAAGTACATAAAATCACAGTATGAAGACAAACTACTAATCAAACCTGTAAGCATTGCTAGTGTAGTACTCTGTGACAAATCCAATGATAAGTCCAGCCCAAAGACCAATAGCCACACATAAAAACAGTTTCCTGTACAATAACATACACTGATTGTTCAATAATAGTTCTACTGAAAAGAGACAACCATACTGCGCAAAATTTAGAAGCCAAGCGAACAACAAAGGTCAAAACATAGAAAAGAAATGGAAATTGAAATGCATTACTTGACAAGACAGATTAGAAAATGCAAGCCCTGATCCAGCAAAATTTGGAAATTGGTGTCCTAATGCAAAAGCAAAAATTTTCAAAACAAAGAACTTGAAACTTACCAGTTCTTTACAACCTTTTGTGTGCCAAAATTGAAGATAGTAAAGGAAGATGGAAGGCAAGTCCAAGTCACAATTGAATTCCCACTGTCATAAGAGCAGTTGAGATGACAAGCTGGTTCTTCAAGGCTGGTTCAATTTCCTTGACAGCCTTAATTTCGAAGAAGTCTGTTGCAAAAAGAGTGGTTATCAAACAAACAAGGATTCCCATAGAACTTATGAGCAGGGGATAACACATTGCAGTGAAATCATGATCTATTCCAAAAGACGAGATGGAAGCCACAACAAGAGCAGCACATGATGATTCCGCGTATGACCCAAAAAGATCAGAACCCATTCCAGCAATGTCCCCAACGTTATCACCAACATTGTCAGCAATCACCTGCAAAGACACGTAGAGTAAATATCAGACAAGTTCTCTTCTGGATATCAGAAGCTACACCTGAAGAAGTCGTGAGCTTACAGCAGGATTTCTGGGATCATCTTCTGGAATGTTCCTTTCAACCTTTCCGACAAGGTCAGCACCAACATCGGCAGCCTTGGTGTAAATGCCACCACCAACTCTACCAAAAAGAGCCATGGAAGATCCACCAAGCCCATAGCCAGTAATTGCCTCAAAAAGGCACTCCCAGTCATCACCATAGTATAGCTTAAAGAGATTAATTGTAATATAAAGAACCAAGAGACCATTGGCAGCTAGGAGAAAACCCATTACTGCACCAGATCTGAATGCAGTAATAAAAGCTTTCCCGAGTCCTTTTATGGCATCCAGAGTTGTCCTTGCATTCGCATATGTTGCTATTTTCATCCCAAGGAAACCAGAAACAACTGAAGTACAGCACCAAGCAAGAAGAATATTGTGCTGAAGATGGCCGTAGCAAGGGCTGGCTTGCACATCTTCTCCTTGTTGTAAGTGCATGGCTGGCTCTTGGTACTGAAGCCCTCAACAGAGCCAAGGAACACAAAGATCAAGACTGCAAAAGCAACCATGAAGATACCCACATACTGATATTTAGTGAAAAGGAAGGATGTTTCCCCTGCCACAATAAGCAAATCACATTAGAATTAGATACTAACTCAAAAGATTGCACGTCTAGCCAAGATGATTTAATTTACACCAATGCTTATGAGTGAGTAAATAGGAAAAACAGGAGACAAAAGGAAGCTGCTGAAAAAAATAAGGGATACAAGGGAAAGACATTGAGATCAGAAACATGATAAAGGCGATTTGACAGAAAATGACGAATAGAATACTCCCTAGGCTACATCACATATAGAAATAGCATAAAAATACATAATATCACTTCTCCTCAGATAATCACGTTGGTTTACCTAATCAAGACAAGCATTATTAACCAGGGCATAAATATCTGAGGAACTGGCCCTTACATTTTTTTTTAGTTTTTGAAGTGGCTGACTGCAATGACACGGAGTTGCCAGGGAATCAGTAATATGAGTTGCCAGCAAATCATTAATACTTAACTAAAATCATACAAATATTTCATCATTATATTGACTCGTGTGATATGGATACACAGATAGCAGCATTGAGGCTGAGTCAACTATCAAGGTTTAAGCCCACCTTAATGATGAAGCCTTTTTCTGAAAGATTTGGAGATAACAAACTGAATTGAAACAGAAATAACATCTATAGCATGTATTCCTACATGCTCAACCAACTTTAATAATTGACCAAGTCTCCGTGCCAAACCAAAGGATATGATTAATTTAGCAAAATGAAAAGAAGAGACAAAACTATACGGCCATAACATTGTTCACTAGGATGACAGACGACATAATACTAATGTGAACTAACAGCATTACCCCTACCTCAGGAGGTAGAGAGACTGATTCCAAAAGACACTCTTGGCTCAAGTGGAGCTCCATAAAAGACGAAATGAACACACAAAGAGCAACTATTCACAACTATGGCTACAACATGATCTTTCAATAAACAAAAGAGATCTAAAAGAAGGTAACTTTCACCTTCAGAGATGGCATTCTGTATTTCGGCACACTTAACAACAACGTTCTGGTCATTGATACCTTCATCTTCCTCAACTAAACTTTCGTTGAATCCATTATTCTTGTTGTTTCTCGGAGAACAACCTCCCTGGTCAGGCGACAGTTTAACAAGCGAGACAAGGTACCATTGTACAAGAGAGAACACAATTCCGATAACGGCGCAAATCGGAATTACAATCTCTGTACCGAATTCCGACAACAATGTCAATCCCATTGTACCACTAACTAAGTCGCCGGAAACTGAAACCGCCGGCAGATTTTTTTTTTTTTTTTTTACTATAAATAGAAAGAGGGAAAATAGTACTTAAATGAAGAGAAAACAGGGGAGTGAGGATTTTATACGAGATTCGAGGATTTGGAGGAAGGTTAAGGTGTAACTCTCCTTACGATAGTTATAGTGAGACTGCGTTTTATAGCCGTCTGTTTTATTACTCTAGAATCTAGATCGAGAGGATTATAATAAATAAAGAATTTAAGTACGTTTTGATTACTACTTATTATTTATGGAATTATTATTTTCTATTTTACATTTTCTTATTATGATGATTATTTGATTTCTTTTGTTATCTTGGACATGAAATCTATATCTGATTATCTTGGCTATTAATAAATAAACAATTCTTTGGTGCAAAATAAATAGACATTAAACACTATTTCGTTGCAATTTGGTCTAAATATCTTTATTTTTTTAATGTAGCAACTCCTCTCTTAAATAGGTCGTGTATTTAGATAAAATTAGGATTATTGTTCATGTGTAAACATAAAACCTTGTGTAGGAAATTAAATTTGCAAGAAAAATGTTATAATTTTCTTTTTTACATATTTTTGAAAGAAAATACAAAATTATTAGATTTGACGGTGATCAGTAATAAATGTGAATGTAACGATTGATATTTTGAATGCCACATTTTTTAGTGTTATGATGGAAAGATATAGCGGTGGTCGGTGGATGAAGTATAAGGTAATGACGTTATTATTTTAAGTAAATACGTACAAAATATCTGATCAGTCATTGTAACCTCAATTAACTAAACAATAAAGTAGGAAGTAAGAAAACATATCACTTAATCATAATTAAATTATTCTTAGTAAAAGATTCAAATTTTTAACAATTTTTTAAACTAATTTGTTGAGGTTATGCAGATGATTGAGTAAATAATGATATTTTTTCTCTCATTAAATAAGATACACATATCTTCCTTCTCAATTTGATTCTTCTTCTCCTTCATAATGACTTTTTTTTTCTTGAACTCAATTTATCTGAATTAACTATTTCATTTTATCATGTTTGATTCATATATTGAAAAACAAGTTATTTATGACACATCCTTCTAACATAAATTTTTTTGAATGCAAGTTACATAAGGTTTGAAACTTAATAGATATATAATAGGTTTGTTCATCTCTCCTTTTTTATTTGAATAACATGCTTTTTTTTATTTATGAAGTTTGAAACTCCAATGTGAAAGATTCCTTCGAATCCAACCAACATGGATTTTTAGCTAAAATCACCTAATTTACCCACTACTCTTGAACTTCAAATTTCAATTATATAAAATATTTCTTCTATTTTCATTTAGTTATCGGTATAAAATTTTGCATATTCATTATAAAATTATAATAAAATATTTCTTTTGTTTCATTTGGTAAAACATAATTAATTCTCTAAAATAACACATATTTGGGAATAATTATTTTTAATACATGATAACTAAATGAAAACGAAGAAAATACTTCACAGGCGATAAATAAGATTGATTAGGTTGCAAATGAACCAATTCAACAATTTGTATAGTATCCTTGTGTTCCCTTTTACTAATTTAGTATATAAAAAAACAGAAATTTCTTACTCGTCCATTATAAATTAAAAGAGATTTATTATTTCAATTTATTACTCTTTATCATTAAGTAAGTAGTAATCTTAGGAGGATCAAATAAGCACCACTAAAAGTTGATAGAAGAAAATTTATGAGACTTTTTTGACACAAATTTAAATTAACCAGGCCAGAAAATACATATGCTAGCAGACCGTGATTAACCTTCCCATTTATTTACTTTTCTTCTTCTTTTTTCCGTTTAAATATAGCTAAGGGTAGTAGGTAAGATACAATTGGACGTCAATAATTGTGAAGGAAAATTTTTTTTTGGTCAGAATAATAAAATAACATATTTCACATTATGTTATTTTACCTTTTTGAACATTTTTACCCTTGTAACTTTAATACTATCTTTTAATTAAAAAATAGAAAAAAGATCAGTTTATTTTAAAATAAAAAAGATATTATAGACTTTTTAAAATTCTGGCCAAATTTTCTGGTCATTTAGCATTACCCAATTGTGAAATCTTTTTTATTGGAACTCGTGCATGCTATATGAATTTATAGTATCTTGATCAGGGCGTGCATACTTGTGAATTTCGATTTTAGTTTCATGGTAAGTGGTGAAGCATTTTTTTAAAATCGTGATACTTCACACTCTATTCTTCTCAAATTATCTGTGGTAAATTTTCCTTTCCATGTCTCCTAAGAATACTTCATCCGTTCCTAAATACTCCCTTTTATCCATTTCAAGTGAATTGTTGCTTCGGGGAGTATTGGCCATGAAATTCTTGCTTTTTTAACAACTATTTTGTAATTATAGAGACATCACATGTACTTTTTAGTGTAACCAAAAAACAATTGGCAAGGGAGTGGGGTATCTACATAGGTTGGTGAGCTGGTTGAGATTCTGCTTAGATCTTTTCCCAGAAAGAGAACTGATCAGAAAATGATATATGGTCCTATAAACTCAAAATTGTAAACGTCATTACAATATTATATATGACAGCAGAATCTTGGAACAACAAGCCAAAATAACTTAAGGAGATCAATTACCAGGAAACAAGAAGTATGATGGTATTTACTCAACAAATTATCACTTGTTTCAACTTGTTTTCATAAATTACAATAGCATGGGAAGCTATTTCAGAAAGGGCGTCTTATTGAAACCAAAAAAAAGGGGTACCTTATCCATATAAAGCTAGATGAACTTTACAATGGAGAAAGAAGCAAAGACTGCACAAAAAGGAAGTTGAATGAAACTCCTGGCTATAAAAAAATTGTACCTCCAGATCTGCTATCATTTTGATCCAATCTCTTTCCTCACCTCGTCTTTTATTTCGGGTGAACAAGATAAGCAACCTCCTCAGAGAAGAAATTATTAGCTGTCCTACTGCAGTTTATCTTCCACATTTCTACAGCGTCAATTGCCTATGGAGGTTGTCTGGGGATGAAGCACATTCTAGTTGAGATCACTTTCCTCAATATACTTAAGCACAGACAGACTGCTGACTGTACAATCCATTTATTCCATGGGCAAATTGCCGCCTGTTTCTTCTTCGCCTTACAACAGGCAAAAAACCCTCTCCATCCTCATGCTTATTTTTATTTACATCAACTGTCTTTGGCCCGCTATATTTATTTGCTTCTATCGGAAGCTCCTTTTTCCCTTCACTTCCACCATGCAATTTAGTTGCACTATCTGCACTTGCTTTGGCAGAGCTAACTAAGAACTCAGACTTCTTTGTACTAACTGGAAATTCACTAGCAACATCTGAATTATTCTGTTTCGACTTCACAATGAAGCTATTTTGTATTTGCCTAGCTAGCTCTTCCCTCTCAGCATGTGAACTACTTTTTGTTGATCTACCATTTTTAACATTAACTGTAGCCTTTTTATCAAGCTTCTCCTGTGCTGAAACTATTGTGACAGAATTATTCAACCCTGTGGAAGAATCAGCATCAATAGCCACTTTTGAATCTTCACTTGCAGCAGTAGTTGGCTTTGTATTTCTTGGAACAAACTCAGGTGCATGTGGATTCATGATTCTTGGATAATCGTAACTGTTTATTTCAGCAGCAGGCTTTTGGTACTTCACATATCCGTTTTTCATGCGAGCATGGCTTGTCCTGTGGTACAAAGGTGATCTGGGACCACAAGGAACTCTCTCAGCAACTGATGGAAATCCCACTGGTTCAGTAAGCATGCCTTGGCTGGCTCTAACATCATAGACACTAGTGACAGCAGCAGAAATCAACATATGAGTCAAATGGTAGGCACCTGGATTGAATGGTTCAGCAGCCGCAGATAGCTTGCTCCCATTTAATCGTAAACATTTTTCCTCATTACTTGAACATGAAACATCTTCAGGCTCCAGGGAAGATTTATCTGACTCAGATCCACTTATCTGGACTTCATCTTCATGGATCTCATGTCTGTCTCGATCATTGGCAGGTGTAGCCTCTGTGGTCACTGAGTACCTTCCATCTTCTTCTGATGTTTCAGTTGGACTAACGCAGATCTGGGAATCAGTTTTATCCTCATTTAATTCTTCTACTTTCTCCAATAAAGGCTTAAGAACCGTACCTGGTGGCGACACTGCTACTTCTTTGTATGATAAGGATTTTGAGGCCATGGTAGCAAGAGAGGCAGGAGGAGATGGAACAGTGACATTTGATGTGCGAGAAATTTCGGCAACAGTCATTTTAGCTGCGAGTTTGGTTGACTTTTCAGAAGAAGTGAAGCTGGCAGCCTTTAGTTGCTTTGCAGGAGAAAATTCTCCTAAACCATTCTTAGATACCACTTTTTGTCCCTGCGAAGTAACTTCTTTCCTGGAACTGTTGTCTTGAGGGAAAAGGTATTCCAAGTTTGTCTTGATCTTGGCAAGACCAGGTTGCCTTCGGTTGAACATCTTGCCACTGCCATGCCCCGTCCGTGTTTTTGAATTTGCTTCTTGCCAACCTTCATCAGAGCTTGTTTCGTGTATTATTTCCACTGGTTCCTCATTATTAGTGATATTAATACCTTCAACTTCTTGAGTAGCGACTCTCTCAACGGCATCTTCTTTCTTTTCAACTTCTACTATGGTCACAGGATTTTCTGTAACATCATGATTGATGGGATTGTTACTTCTTCCATCATGCTGTCCTTTTTGAGATTGATCATCTACTGGCAACACCTAAGAGGCCATAAACAAGGAAAGAGTCACAGCGTCAATTGGCAGCTTCAGAAAGGAACAATAATAGGTAACTCAAAATGACCACAGCCAAAATTACCCCTTCCCTCCTCAAAAAAGGAGGTTTCCCAGGATATGTGTTTTCACAGTCACCTAAATACCTGACATGGGATTAAGGATCATGTGCTGAAGTGTAGCAGGACAGATTTTCCCCATTAGACGAGCTCAATATCATTTCTCTGTTTGATGGTCTAAATAACTTAAGGTGTGATTTTGTACTAGGACTAACTCCTAAGTACATACAGAAAGTTAGTGGCTCTCTTTTTTGAGTTCTTTTCAATGTAACAAGTTTCAGTGAATTTAAGAGTATGAAGTATACACTACCATGCTGAGTGATAAACTACCTTTGAACGTCGTTTCCTCTGCTCTTCTATGGTCTTTGAACCCTGGCCAGGACTAATGTAATCCAGTAGGTCTGACACACTACATCAGAAAGTAAGGAGTTTTGGTTCCTTAGACGCAAGCAAGATAGTTCAAGCCCCAGTAACACCAGTTCAAAATAGTTTCAATACCTGAGATGACCTTTGCTAGCAATGGATGCATCTAGTCTCGGAGCTCCTGTTCTTGCAGCTTCTTGCTGCTCTAAGGCCTTCGATTCAAAGTATTCAAGCCATGCAGCAGCATCCTACATATATATTGCATATGTAACTCTCCAACTTTAAAATACAGCAACAGATTGGTGATTATTAAGAAGACCCAAGATTTTTATTATCTTCTATCAAGGACCTCATTATTACTGGGAAAATGCCCAATGTAACAAAAATAAAAGTCATATGTTATTTGCTGAATACATTAAAAAAAGAAAGCACCACCATGCAAGGAGAGAGATACAGAGATTTATCTGCAGTGTCATCATTTTTTAACTGTTGAAGCAAACCGGAAAAGACTGAGATGTGAAATACATGCTAGAGCCATAGTGGTAACTAATAGAGAGGGAAATCAGGCATTAGATTTGTGCACACCTGAGTGCGGAGATCATCTGCTCCTAATTTTGCTTGAAGAATCTGCAATGTAGTTTGTTCATGTTGCATACTCAGTGAATATGCTTCCATGAGAGAAAGAGCTATGGCTATGGCATGATAGCTGGCAGCAGTCTGTCCGAGGCAGCAACAGAGTTAACAAAAGATGTCAGAAAGTAAAGAATATTTTCACAAGCACCTAACTTAATAAAAGGATGATGTTGGAATATGAGAACTGAGAGAGAAAAACCTGTATATGATCTACTCCCAATAATCTTTGGTTGCATTTAAGGGCTTCGTGTAGATATCTAAGAGCAATATGGACATTTCCCATGCCCTCTTCCATCATAGCCACATTTATATATGTGGCAGCCGTGTTTGGGTGAGATAGTCCACATGTAAAGTGAAGAAGAAATAAAGCACGGTTGACATACCTGGAAATCAATAATGAATTTGCTTCAGTTATCAATGTAAATAAGAAAAATAAATTAACAGCTGAACATAGTAGGACCAGTCAAGACTTCAACAAGAATGAAAAGGGAATGTGAGAGACCAGACGGAGAAATCTTCTGAGTCCTAAAATTACAATTTGCAAAGCTCAACAAATTTGGAATCAAAAGGTCGAGCAAGACACGTAACTCTTAGTTTCAAAATATGACCAACAAGAAAAGAGAATCTTTTCTCACTCACTTTAGAGCCAACTCAATGTGTTGGAGACGATAGTAGAATACAGAAAGATCCCCGTAACTTTTCATTGTATCTGGATGGTCAAGTCCTAGCTCCCTCTCATTGATATCCAATGCCTTCTGTTGATAAATTGTTGCCTAAACAAGAATAATAATCATTCAGAAAGATTATTATCATATATTCTGCAATTATGTATATCCAAGGAGTATGCATTTCGTTTATTGGTGGATGCCAATGCAATGGTGTGTGGCGGAATACACAAGTGAATGGAAGGTAAAAAGAAAGTGATCTTTTGTGAATTGAAAAAAAAATCCAAAAAGCTGACTGCAGGAGCTTGCATGATTGCAAAAAGAAAACATAGATGTTTAGGAATACTTCCAAAATTGTCTGTCGAACATCAATATGCAAGCATGCCTAAGATATTTCTTCCTCGACTCATTAGCTACTCTTATTAAATTTAAGAACTTGATTCTGGAAATAGATAATTAACGAGCAAGATATGAAAATAAGGAGAAACAAAACTAGTTTAATGTTGCATGCCACTTCATACATCAAAACCGCTAAAGTTTATATTACCTGATTGAAATCTCCGGTGTGATAAAGGACAACAGCGAGGAGGCTATATGCACTTGCAGTGACACGGTGATAGGGGCCACATACAGCTATCATTTTTGCCAGGGCCTTCAAGTAAATACAAAAGCAAGTAAAGTAATGGAATGAACTTCACAGTATGCACATGTACTTTTATTTTATAATTTGTACCTTTGTTACAAACATTACAGCATCTTCCAACTTCCCTTTGTCAAGAGCAACCTTAGATGATTCTAGTAAAGTTCGTCCATCAGCAGAAGAGCATCCAACATGCTGAAAAGAAGATAGTAATTAAATGAAGCTTGCATCAAAAGGAAGCAGAAGAGACAGAAACGCTTACTTTACACAAAGGCACTACACTGATAACATCACTTTTACTGAAGGGGTATGGGCATTCCATATCATAATCTTTTGGAACCAACTCTAATCCAACCTGAACCAAAAACACATGTCATTAACTTTGAATGGTAAATTTTAATTAATGCAGCCAAGCTTATAGTACCTTATGACAAAGCCCGCGGAGGACTGTCAATTTCCTCAACTGTTGGAATTCATCTTTTAATGTCCAACCAAATCTTTCCACCAGAAATTTCCTCAACCATTGCATCTTGAGAATGTGGTTTTCATCACTCTCTTGTGTGGGAGAAGACCCGAACAAGAAATTTAAGGATGAGGCTATAGCAGCTGACAAGTTGGCCACATTGTCAACGGAGGCAATGACAGCTCTAAGTACATGCTTGAAAGCTCGAGTAACCATCTCATGAATACAAAGAGACTGTATATGAGGAAGCTTCTCTGCTAGTTCAACCTGGATTACACAATGACATCAGGCTCATCAGAAGACATCAACAAGTTTCAATTCAGGGCAAACAAAGAAAGCCTGAGACAGATAGGGTATATAAATCTTACCACATGACCCAGAGAACGCATTTGTAATCCTCTTAAATGCATGAAATCGGTAAAGGTGCGTCCATCAACTGGAGAAAGTTCCAACGATGCAAAGTCTGTAACCTAAATAGAATTAGAGATTAGTTTTTCTCTTCATGTATTTCAAAATTTCATTTCATTACCGAAATACATCCAAAACTTTGAATTACCAGCTTCGGGAGAGCAACTTCATCATAATACTTGTGTGCCATTTCGACAAGTTCATCCACTGACTGTAACAAGAAGCATAGTTATCAGTTAACTGTGAGCTATAATATTAAAGACTCATTAAACAAGATATATCTACTTCCTCAACAATTTTCATCAAAATAATAGTATAAATATGTTCCAAAATAACAACTGTTCTATTGAACCTTCAGATGTAGATCCATCCCACTTTCTTTCAAACGAAGGTAAGCCTCTCGAGAGATAAATCTCCTCCATTCAACTTCACACTTTGGATTGCCATTACTTAGTTCCGTCGAGCCACTTTCTGAGTTCAGAGTGCTGGCTGTCACATCATCTGCTTCATTGTCATCCATGGAACTAACATTACCTGGTCTCTTTTCCCGCTTTTTGAGCATTTTAAACTGCTTTCCAAGTCCCTTAACTATGGGTTCAGCCTTACCATCATTCCCAACCGTGTCTTGTGCTGGTGTTTCCTGCTTTTGTAGATGTTGAACCCAACAAGAACCAAGTTCCCATCTGATGGACCCTTTGGATTTATCATCCATCCCCTTTAACTTACCTAAACCATCCTTAATGATTTTATAGACCAAAGACATTGAATTTGCAGAGTCTTTCAAATCAGACGGGGGAAATTGACCACCTCCAGAAAAACCAGCAGTCACTGGCTTGTGGAGCAGAAGGCGCAAGCTGGAAAAGGTTAAAACTCAGAATTAGAAGCAAGCATCTTGAGAGACAAAAAGAAAGACATTTAACAATTTAGTCCTTAAGAAGAGTGCATCCTCAACAAAAAGATCCCTTGGATCTAAACATTGACATCACTGACCAATGTAAATTCTCATTCACAAACTCAATTTTGAATATTGACATTGTTGACCAATGTGACTTGTGATTCCCAATCAAACTCTTAACATGTTGTTGGTTCCCAACTTATATGAAGTATCATCTTCATACATGCACCAGCAGTTATCAAAGAAAGAAAAGAAAAAAGGAAACATGCATAAACGCTTGATTGTGGTAGCATGTTCAACAAAAGACCTCTACTTAAGTACATTCTTACAGATAAAATTCTTAGTCGTCCAATAACCATCCATATAAAAGTTCATCTAGGTTTATTGCATTTTGTCAAACCTGTTGATGTTGAGTGCATTGGCTCCCCCATCTGGTTGGTCATCGATTTTGATATCCTGAGGCAGACTCTTATCCACCTGAATGTCACCAACAACTTTCACAATTGCCATGTAACCACAATGTTTCACAACCACCATGCTCAATGAGGATGTGTCCTGTCCAATCAAACATATCCTTTCAACTTCCAGAATTGAAATGATTGGTGACAGAAAAAAGATAGGAGAGTATTTTTTTAAAAAAAAAGAGTATACATAAGGGGGAGGAGAAGGAGAAATGAGGGGATTATAAGGTGGGGAATCAAACTCCACCAACAAGGTGAAAGATCAAGAACCAAATGACATCATGGAAGTTACAGATATTACCCAAGTCAAAAATAACGCACACCATGGAAACAGCAGGGGGGGGGGATGTTCCAGAAGGTGAAAAGAGTGTGTAAACCCGCCACCCCCTTCCCCTGGGTGGGTCATGTGTCTACTTGTAAATAAAGGAGGAAAGGCAAATCATACAACAACTATACAAGGGTTTTACAAGTTCAAATCTTTCTTCAGGAAGCTTGTTACTTACATGTATGACAACACTTTCATCAGCAGTTACTCCTTTAATTAAATTTCTTTGAGCAACATCCTCAGCAGATACATTAGAATCTGTACTGTCGATTACTTTAACTTCTTTCAGGCTAGCCTCCCCGAAATCTCTTTTAACTACAATAGACAAGTCACCAATGCGATCCTCAGAGAGTACTGAACCCAGAGCACAATTTGAGGTATCCCTCGAAGTAGAATCCATGACTTGGTATATGGCCGAGACAGCTTTAAAAATAGAGACGTCGAGGAAAAGATTATGAAGCAAAAAAGCCTTTCGGTCCCGAACCACCCTCTCCTCCTCGGTTTTGCAAGGAAGTTTTGCCAGTACTGCAAAATCTGTGGCCCATGATCTATGATCATGCTCTCCATTCCTTCCCTGACCTCCGCCATTGCCACCCCAACTCTCATCTTCCACTGGAAGGGGAATGAAGTTTGATGCAGAATCAACAATGGATGGAGGGACAAGCCATGTGTTGGCGCGGAAACCATATGGAAGATTACCAAACTGAAAACAACCAACAGAGCAGAAAAATATGCACACAGTTAATACCACTTCATTTTCCCTTGATGCTTATTTGCAATAAACAAGATGTCACCTTGTTATGTTCTGTAAAGGCCTTCATCAAGGATTCATATGCCTGCAAAGTAAAATATCAAGCTTTTATTCAACTAACAAATAATTTATACAGAATAGACATAACAAATTTGAAGCAATTGATATCAATTGTCTCAGTTGGTACTGATAATCAAACAGACAAAAAAAAGAGCGTGATTATTCTTGTATTTTCCGCCTCTTTTATACATGTCCGTGCATGTTATCATTATCAATCAAATAGAGTGGTGTCTTGCCATTAGATACCATTGATGAATCAACTTTCCTGTTCATACTTGTAGTCTTTTACAAAATAACTGCAGTCATAAAGAAAATAATGGCACATATATGGCAAATGTGATCGATAATTAGTGTGATTACGTTTAATTAGTGAATAAAGAACTTGATGCACAAAAAATATTTGCAAATTATACAAATGATGCTGGCAACAATGGACATATATTGAGTCTATCACGGTACTTACATTAGCAAAAGCTTGACTGAGCTGCTGCAAAAGATCAACCAAGCAATGGCTTCGCATAAGTGGCTTCCCCAAAGTGTAGAAACCTTTTGCTGCTGCAACCACTTGCAATGTCTTTCCATTGCATATCTTAATCTGCAGAGAGTTTTTGCATCATCAAAATCTTCAACAATCTAGAACAACAAATGCAAAACCAGATTTTTTTTTTAAAAAAAGGTACCTGTAATTCAAAATAGTCGCCATCTCGCCTTGTTTTAGCATTGTTACAATCCACTCTTTTCAAACCTGAAATAGCTCAATTAGAAGAAATGCACCATAAATTCTACAGTATTCCAGATTGAAATTCGGAAAAATCGAAAGGGAGAAGAAGACGCACTCAGTATAGGCGGAGAGAGGTGAGAGAAAGAGAAGAACTCGTAGAAATCAGAGAGCTTAGGAATTGGATGTATCGCCACCATTTCATTCTCTTCCTGCGCCGACGGAGCTGACGGCTCCAATGTAGGTGCCACTCCATCTGACGGCGAAGCTGGTCGGCTTGAAGCATTTCGCTGCCCCTTGGGCTTCTTAGCCCGAGATTCCGAACCGGCGCCGCCGGAAGCGGCGGAGGCAGTGGTGGATTTTCCGGCCTTGGGCTTAGCGAAGCGGGTAGTGCAGGCGACGATGTCGAGTAACCTCCGGACATGATCCACCACCTGAGACTCCTCCGTGTAGTCCTCTGAGAAGTTAGTGGCATTTTTGTTAATAACATAGAAATTTCGGGCAATGCGCAAAGTATCTAAACTCTTCGCGCGCGGAGGAAGTAAAATCTTTTAAATACTTATGTAAATAAATAAAAAATATTTTTGTATATCTCTTTATGTATAAAAGTGTGCTTTTTTTTATATTATAAGCTAATTTTTCGGCGCAACACATATGAAGTTGTTAATTAAATGTATCGGAGTGATAATTGTGAATGAATTTTCGATGATTTTGCATGGGACCATCAGACAGAATACATATTGATGGTATGAAAAAAAATCAGAAGTAGTACAACAACATTAAACAAGGAAGATACTCTCTGCTGACTCTTGAAACAGATACCACACAGCCTTTTCTTTTCTTTTTTCCTTTTTTTGTTTATATTAATTGTGGGGATGTTAGGTGAAGCTTTTATATTTGACGGTAATTGTGAGGTTTAATTAAATAATTAGTGACTTGTTAACACCGATGCATGCCATTGGTTTAAACAAAACAACACTCCTTGCCTTTGGCAAATTGGGTTGGTGAGTATAATTAAGACTAAAGAGTGTCAATTTAATATGAGCCGAGTAAAATGAAATAGAAGGAGTATTTACATTTAGTAAACTTTTTTAGTATAAATATTTTGAATTTATTTGAATCACGTGATGTTATAGCTCCGTCCCTAAAAATATGTGACCCTATGGGAATATAAATGAAAACCTACCTTCAACCATTTTCAGCAAACATGGCTTGAGAGTCGCAATATCTAACTTGTCATTTAGCTTTGGTCCCTTCACCTGTTCAAACCACCATTACTTTTCCATATTAACACACTTCTTATTTTGAATAAATTAAAATTAAAATATAATAAATAACAAAGATTAACCAACTGGGCTAACTTCCAAAATATACAAAGAGACAGAGGAAAAACTCATTAATTTTGAACTAACCTCATGAGACAGAGAATAGTTGGTAAAATGACATGTTTCAACATTGGCAGATAGTAGCTTCGTTACATCCAGTATCTTGTCCGTCGATATTCCCTTCAACAAATTCAATTTTAGTCGGCGTTTAGACATAAAAATTGAATTCCGAAAAATGTTCAAACAATTTTTAGGGAAAAAATAATAAAAATTCATGATCAAACAGGGCGCTTAACGGACAAAATTAGTTATCTCATCCTCCATATAAGAAACAAATGCGAGTGTTTCTTTATACTTTTTTCATTTTCAATTGAATTTTGAATTCATCAATACCTTGAGAACAACTTGAGTTTCATAGGGAGTGATGATAGTTATATCAACAACACTCGGAATCACTGCAAAGAAACCAAAAACTAAAATGTTAATACCAGATACAAATGAATTGAAAAAACAAAATTGAAACATGAATTGAACCTTTCTCTTCTTTCTTCTTTTTGTCAGTTTTAGCTCTGTTTCCTTTCCCCCTGCCTGATCTTGGTGCCATGAACCTTCAATAACCAAATTCCCCAAAAGTACTGAAATTGAATGAACCAAAAAATGTTTAAAAAACTTCAATTCATTTGATGCATATCAAGAAATGGTTGTTGTAGTGAATGAACAATGAGCATGCAATAGATAGAGAAAAACAGAGGGATTGATAAGTGTAGGAGAGAATGAAAGAGGAAGAGGAAGACTAAATAGAGAAAGTTTTAGATAGCTTTAGAAGATAGATAAAGCAGTGAAAGGAAATCTAGTGAAAGGTTTTGAAACAAAGATGATAGGATAAGGTGAGGTTTTTTTTTTTTGGGTTTACCCAAAGTACACTATACTATTACTTTTTTTCTTTAGATTTTCAGTTTTCGTACTGAAAAATTTCATATTACAGGTAAAGCGCTAGAACTCAAACATCAATTCTTTAAATTAAGAATGAAGGGATACTTACTATTCTATTAGTTGATGATTTTTTTTGGAATTCTTTCAATTTCAATAGTGACTTCACCTTTGGCTGCTTAAATGGAGATGAATTATTTTGATAGTAATATTAGAGAGTTTAGAGAGGATTTTTTTTTGTTTTAATGAGAGGTAATGTAATGTGTGGGGTGTGTTGTGAAGAGATGGCAGTCCAAATTTAACCGTGAATTTAAGACGCATACAAAATTGGTGGACCAGATCACCGTTGGTTTGAAGACACGTGGCATCCTCTTGATGGGTTGTCCCCTCCTTTGCCGTTTTTCTTGTTTTTTCATATGTTGTCAGCTTTTAATTATTTTCTCTAACCTATTAGGAGCAATTTCTGAGACCACAATTTTGTCACTGTTATTTCACTGATGAATTTTTGTTTTCTTAAATCAATTTAAGTTTTAAATATTGATATGTAAAAACAAAAATAAAAAAAACTTACAATCAAATATAATTCTCCATTCAATATGGAAGAGTGAGGGGTCATTGGATCCCGTTATAATCATATAACTGATGATCTTAATATATGTAAAATTAAGTTCATATGATCATCATATAAATATGTGTTAGTATATTGATTTTATATATATTTGATAATTTTATTTGAGGAAGTGGTGTCGCATGACACCGCTTCGACTGTCATACATTTATTTTCGATGGTCTTCAAATTTTTGGTCCAGCTTTTTACTCTTTACCCATGTGTGGACGGAGCAAGGTGTGCAAAGGAATTTACTCAAATTCTTTCATCGAAAAATTAAATTGTATATATAAGACTAAAATAATTTTTATATATATATTAAATTTCTTTAATTTATTCATATATCTATTTTTTTATATTTTGAATTTTAATAAAAATTCTGACACGACTCTATCGTCAATTTCGAGGTTGTAATAGATGTGGGGTATTTGCTGGATGTGATTAAGAGTGTGTCACGAAAAACACACTTAGGAGAGTAATCATTTTCAAACAAAGACTCCAGCAGTGTGTCCACAAAGTTCACGTTTTATGTTAATTATTAGTCCTTGTTTTGTAGTAGTCATTACTGCAATATTTTTCAGTTCATTTTATGAAAAAAAATATCAACAATGACTCACGAAAAATATTTGTAAATATCTAAAAAAAAATAGGCCAAATTCAGCTTTCAAGTGAAGTCTAGGAGAAAGGGTGTGAAATTAAATAAGTATTCTCTTCGTTTCATTTTACTTGACTCATGTTTATTTAATACCATCATTAAAAAAGATGATTAATTTTAATTACTAAACTAGCGTTATTAATTATGTTTTGAAAATCTAAATTTGACTATAACTTTGACTAATATTAGAAGGGTATATTGATTAATTAAATGAAAAAATAAATATTATTATATTAACACTATAATTTAATTCAAAGTAATTAGGTATCTTTAAGACTTTAACCTGTAAACACGACAGACTTTAGCTGAGTTAACTATAATTAGTATTTGCAAGTACAAATATATTATCGCAGGAACATATTGTATATGACTTATAATATCTCTTTGTAACCATTTTCTTGATATATGTTTTTTGTGTGGCTTTGGTTAATCTGTCATGAATGCAACATATAGTTGTGTGGGAAAATAATTTAAATATTTGAATATGTTCTTATATCGTCTCTAATTAGCTGAATAAAACAATGTATTGTTATCTTATCTTAAGATAAAATTTATAATTTTATAAACTAGTTTTTGAGATTGATCTAAATTGTTTACTTTCTTATTGGGGTCATCTATAATATATTGTCCATATTTCGTACGTCTAACTCTAAATAGTTCTTGCAAGAAGAAAAGAAAAAATATAGTTTCCACAATATGCCAATCAAAACGAATTTAAATTGATACATTAAATTATTTTTAAGTTCATTTTTATTTGTTTATTTTGTTATACATCTTTTAAGAAATTAATAATTAATATAAATATTTTTATCATAATATTCATAGTAGTTGATTATAGTCTAAATGTTGGAAGAATTTTTATTACTCTTTATGTTCCTAATTACTTGTCCACTTTTTTTTTTTAGTAGTCCTTAATTACTTATCCATTTTGACAAATCAAAAAAGAGATAAATTCTTTTTTTCTTCTTATACTCTCAATTAATTACTTTGAAAAAGATAGAACTTTTTGAAAATTTTAAGTTTTTTATTGATTCACTTCATAATTAATAGGGGTAAATTCATTATGACAATCATTATTTTCTTAATAGATGTGTCAATTTAAAAGTGGATAAATAATTAGGAATAGAGAGAGTATTATTTTTGTTTTTTTATATTCAATACCTGCATTAGAGTCCGACTATTCTCAATTCGCGTTTCGAAAAAGGCTGGAAGGATTATTCGAACAGCCTTACTATAGACAACAAACGTCACTATAATCGAAGCAGGACAGGGCAGGTTGTTGGTATTTACAGTTTGGGGCGGGAGAATTGTACTTTGTTTTCATTGTTTTTTCCAAAACACAAATTCGTGTTAAAAAGCCTAACTTGTTTGTACTTATTGCTAAAAACAAACACTCTTAACAATATTTCAATTTTTTCCAAAGCCTTATATTTTCATATTTAAATTTTGAAGAATTTTTTTTTTAACTAGCATTATCAAAATTCTATTTGTGATATGTTGTGATATAATTGAGGTGGGAAAATTAATTCTAACACCATCATTATTTTAGAAGAAAAAAAAACTAGCACTCCTATTTATGTGGATGTACAGAATTCTGTTAGGATCTTCTGCTTTTGTGTTTTCTCACCATCTGTTATATTTCCCATGTTTTAAAATATGCGTCTTTTCATAAGAGAATAAGAGAAGTGTTAAATAGCCAGAATTATGTGGTCATAATTTGGTCAGAATTATAAAAAGACTAATTTAATCTTTTATCTTTTCAAAATAAAGTCAAATCTTTATTACTACAATTTTCTAAACTTCTAAAAATACGTGTGAACAACAATTATTACTCCATATTTTATGGTAATGCTAAATGGCCAGATTTGACCAGAAATTAAAAAAAATTATAATATTTTTTTATTTTAAAATAAACTGATTTTTTTTCCATTTTCTAGTTAAAATGTATTAAAATTAAAATGGTAAAAAATGTTTTAAAAGGTAAAATAACATAGTTAAAATATTATTCTTGCCAAATTTTCTGGCCAAAAGGATTTTTCCTATATTTTATCTATGTTATTTTACCTTTTATCTATGTTATTTTATCAGAATTTGGCCAGAATGATGTTTCATCTATGTTATTTTACCTTTTTAAACATTTTACACTTTTAATTTTAATATCTTTTAACTAAAAACTGAAAAAATATCAATTTATTTTAAAATAAAAAAAATATTATAGTTTTTTTCATTTTCTGATCGTTTAGCACTTCCCTTTAACCTTTTATCCTTTCAAAATAAAGTCAAATCTTTATTACTACAATTTCCTAAACTTCTAAAAATACGTGTGAACAACAATTATTATATTTAATGGACTTTCAAATGTGAGACCCATTACAAACTAACTTCACATTTTTTAATTCTTCCTAATTCACTATTTTTTTATTCCTCTTTCTTCATTTTTTTTGTCATCCTTTCTCCGTTATTTTCCATTACATGTAAAATAATTCTATTATACAAATTCTAATTCCATAAGATATTTTTGGATATAGTTTATCATTGATTTTCTAATTTTTGAACTTTTAAAATAACATTTATTTATTTCTATTAGATACAAATCATCCAACTCTAAAATCAAGCACACAAAAAAAAATATTCGTTAATATCTAACTTCATAACATAAAATTTATTGGGGATAATATTACATTTGTTTTCTTTATTTAAATTTCTTTATAGTATATTTAATACACTATCATCAATATTAAAAAAATTTATGATTTGATTTTTTTTTCTTCACTAATATACTCATTTGAATATTATATTTCATAATCATCTTTTAAAAAAGAAATAAAATAATTTTTTAATGATTAACTTTAAATATTATTTTTTCCAGATAATAACAAATATTTTTTTTAATAAAGTTTGTACTTTTATGTGATAAATACAGAAAGATAAGTTCCGTCCAATAAATTTAATAGTTAAATGAATTTTATGTATTAGAAAATATGAAAGTAATTTTTTGCTTATCATTATCTGAATATTTTGTTCAGTTAATAAAAAAAAATATTTTTGTGTATGTGTATAGTTGATTTGATTTATTTTTAAAAATAAATATTGTTCAGTTAATCAAAAAAAATTGGTATGTTTTAGTTAAAAAATAATAATTCTAATTTTGTTTTTAAACATTAATATTTTTCATTATATACCATACAAATTATGTTCTACATATACATAACCAACACTCCTTTCTCTAAACCTCCCCCGAACTCAATTATGTTCATAAGGTACCAATGCATACCTTTGAAAAAATATTTTTTTCGCTTAAAATGAATCTCTTTATTGAAGATAATGATTAAATTTTCATTCATAATAATGACTATCTTGTCTACTTAAGATTATACTTAATTGTTTTGTAATACAAATTTAGTAAACTATAGTAATTATGCGTAGATTCAAAAAAAATTATTGATTTTTTAAAAATATAATCAACTAAATAGATTAGTCTATATAATGGATGTTTTTAAAGAGAAAAAATAATGTTATTTTGAAAATTAGATATTTCTAAAAAATAATTGATGATAAGACATTTATACTATGCCATGAATAACACGTTAATTTTTAATATCATAATCATTCCAAACAAGAATTAAGATATATAGAAATTGGTGAAATTATTTCACTAATTTTAACCATGAATACAAAATACAGTTACTCCAATAATATTAATTAAGAGTATGTTTCAAAACAAATAAATAAAGATCACTCAATACCTACTTATCAATTATAATACTTTAAAATAGATGTATTTTATGTAGGATGCTATATTAAATTACAATATCTTTAATGTATGTAAATAAAGTATAACATAATTAGGACATACATTCTTAAAAAAATATTTTCATTTAATGTAGAATTTTCTATCGAAGGAGACAATTAAAATTTATGTTAATAATATACATAAAAATAATTTAAAAAATATAATTTAAAAAATATTTCAATAACGATAATCAAAACTCAAAATACTTTAGAATTGATAAATATCAACACATTATAGAAATACATAACTAATTTTTTTTAAAACATAACAATTAAATATGTAGTTTAATTTTTAAATATTGTAGTTTTAAATACGTAGTTTAATTTTTTAAAACATGATAATTAAACATAATATTTAAATATGTATTTTAATTTTTTAAAACATAATAATTAACAAATATGCAAAACTACAACATTAATGTATAACTATTTTGGGTTGTTGTTAAATAGGATCGACACTTATGAACCATATGATTTTTAGCATTTCTTTAATGTGTGTCGATGTCTACCGGTGCTAAAAGATTTTGAGTTTTGACTGTTATTATTGAACTATTTTACATTATATTTTAAAAATGATTTAAAATGTAATTTAAATAATTATTTAAATAGGTAATTTAAATTTATTCATATAATAAATACAATAAAATTAGTTAATTTTAGAAATTCTTAATCAGTTTCAAAAAATATTAAAGCAAAAAAATAATAATATTGTGACTATAACTATGGGATCCGGCTCCTCTCCATTTTCCTCAAGTTCTTGCTTGGATGTGAGACACATGGCATAGGTAAAAATTAGGAAAAAAAGTCTGAAATATATCTGAACTTTGACCAAAATTGTTGTTACGATACCGAACTTTGGAAAGGACCTTTTACCCCTCGGCACTATTTAATAGTGTGTTTTAAAGATATATATGTGCCCACGTGGATATCAAGAATATTGCATCATTATAAATAGTAATGTGGGCACATAACTGAGTTTCTTACTTGATTAAAATTAATTCATTTAATAAATTGAAACACTCAATCCGCCGTTATGTTGTGTTATTTTATACTATATAATATCAGATCATATAAAGGTCAATTACAAAGAATTTTCTACGGTTAACATAGGTTTTGGGCCTACAAGAAACATAACTATATTAAAATTAATAATAAAATATTTTTTAAAAAATCATTAACTATATTGATTTGTAGTATTTTTAGTATAGTCTTTAAATTTATAAAATTTATTTTGAAAAATTTAAAAATTTATGCGCAAATTCATAATAAAAATTAGGTGTTTTGGACTCTTGTACTCCTAACGCCTTTACAAAAATTGAAACTGAAGGTGTAAATAACTTATTGCAGTTTGTAAAACTACATCAGTGGTGTAAATAATCGACAGTGTAAACATTGTTTTCTTTACACGCTCAATATACTTTCTCTGTTCACTTTTACTAATTTAATATTTTAAAAATAAATTTTCACTTTTATTTGTCCTTTTTAGCGTATAGGAAAAAAAAACACACAAAAAAGGTTCATTTTACCCTCATCATTAGTTACAAAACTCTCAAATTATTTTGTAAGACCTACACATCAATGAATATGTGTATTAAGATAAAAATACTTATATTAATTATTAACTTTTAAGGAGTATGAAATTTTTTAAATGAACAAATAAAAATAACAAAGAGAATATATAATTAAATCTTGGGATATTTGGTAGATATAAACCTTGTATTTATATTTTTTCATTTTTTTCTTTTAGCCGTGTAATTATCCTCTTATCAAAATATACAGGTACAATAAATTTCTTATAATTTAATTCTCTTTTAAATCTCACATAGCTTAGTATATCGAACTGCATTATTTTTATTTCTTTGATAATTGAATTTGTCTTGTTCCATTTCCCTAATGTTATCACGAGCAGTCAATCCTATATGCAACTAATTCATTACGTCAACGAAGAATCTCTTATTCACAAAAGAATATTTCATCTTTCTTTCATAAAAATTGGCTACTTTTCAAGAAAAAGTAAATCTCCAACCCAGTGACAGAAGATTTTTTTTTATTTTTTTTTATGTTGTGGGGTTGGGGTTAGATTTTCAGTTTATATATTTTTAACCCTTTTATTTAGATGTTTTTAAAAATTCAATTAAAGATGAAACGGCATACAATATAAATATATATATATATACGTATTTGGTTATTATATTCACTATTAATATATAAGTGTGGATAAGCAGACAACGACGATCACATGCATGTTTGTGTTACTTGCTTGTCCATCAGTTGTTTGCTTATTTTCACTTAATAAATTTCAAATGAAATTAACATTATATTTTCGTACTTATCTTCTGAGGCATAAATATTTCTTTCTCTTTAAGGAGATTCAAATTTACTACAACAAATTTTTATCAGTTCAATAGTAATCTTTTTAACTTGTGCCCTTTCAACCTACCTTCAGGATACAACAATCAAATAACACTATATAATCATCAAATTTTGGATAAAAATTGAGTGCAATGCTCCATAAAGAAACACTCATGAAATAAAACTTTCTTTTCTACTAACTATTATGTACTTAATATTTTCTTGTACTTAATTTGTTGGATAGTTAAATATGAAAATTATGACCTAGATGTTACATGAGATACACAAGACGTTATAAGGTAGAATAATTGACAAATAATGAGCCAATGGTTATAGAATTTATTAGGGAAACTATAGTCACTAACTATATAAGTAATTAGGTAGATAATGTCCAACGAACAAAATGAAATAAAACAGAACAACACTTTGATATTACCAAATATTAATATTAACAGCTACTTAATTCAACATCGTCAATTAAATTTGTCTTCGCACTAGAAATTCCACCTCGGGGTAAAATGTTTAACAAAGGCGACTCCATATTCAGAGAAACTCGAACTCAAAACCTCTCATTAAGGATGACTGAATACTTATCAATCCACCACAATTCTCGTTGGACGTCATATATCAGATTTTAACATATGATCTAATTTTTTTTTATTTTTTTTTTCCCTTAAATATATATCAAAGAAAAATTCAACATATCATATGTTACTAAAAGTAAAATCTTTTTTGCCCTATGGAGAGCTCACTTTTTTAAGAAAATATTTAACTGTTAAATGTTAATTTAAAGTTGTTTTCTTATGAAAATTGGATGAAACAAATTTCTTTACATTATAATTTCTATCAATTTTTATAAGTTCATAGACATTATTGTATGTTTTAGTTGCCTTTCACTATCAAATAAAACCTAACTAGATATTGTGCACACCCCTTGCCAAAATATGGGCAGTTTTGTTACTAATGGACTGAGTTAGTTATTTATTTAATGACTTCTTCTTTTAATGATAAAGTCAACTTTAATTAACGCCTAAATTCTTTTTTCTCTCTCCATTTTTCCTATTCTTCATCTTACGTGTTTTAAATTCACAGTCATTTAATTTGAATTCGGTTTCATTTAATATAATTTGGCCCCAAACTAACAAAAATAAAGAAATGAAAATCAATAATTTATTAGTTAAAAGTTCAATGGTTTCTAATAATGAGTTTCATCTCATATTCTTCCGGCCAAACCATAATTAAGTTTTCTCAAATGTAATTTATCTGAATCTAATAACTTTTGTTCGTAATATATAGAATATAGTTAAGTTAGCACTTGAAATAGTTATTTTAAAATTAAAAACTCATAAAATTGAATTATTGATTCCATCTTTATTTGTGGATAAACTTGAAACCTAATAACTAGATATAAATGGGTTTTTAAAGGTCTAGCATTTGTTCATTGTTTTGAGACTAACAAGTAATAAGTGAAAATACTCATCTAACTTATATTTTCTCCGTCTCAAAATATGTATGGTTTTAGTTTTTTCACGTCTATTAAGAAAATTAATAAATACAAGATTTCATTTACTATGAGGAAGAAATAGTTCTTTGATAGTAGTACAAAGGTATAGTTAGAACAATTAATAGTTCTTTGATACAAAGGTATAGTTAGAACAATTATTCCCTTTGTCCCTAATTACTTGTCCATTTTGACAAATCAAGAAAGGACAAAATAATTTTACCTATTATACCCTCAATTAAGAAAAAATTCTTTTGGCCAGAATTTGGCCAGAAAATTTTAAAAAATATGTTATTTTACCTTTTTAAACATTTTTATCCTTTTAACTTTAATACATTTTAATTAAAAAATGGAAAACAAATCAGTTTAACTTTAAATAAAAAAAATACTATAGACTTTTTAAATTTTCTGGCCAAATTCTGGCCAATTTTTTTGGCCATTTAGCATTACCCCTCAATTAATTACTTTGAAAAAGGTACAATTTCTTGAAAATCTTAAATTTTTAATCTATCCACTTCATAATTAATAGGGGTAAAATGGTAAATCCACTGTGTCAATAATTGCTTTCTTAATAAGTGTGTCAATTAAAAAGTGGACAAGTAATTAGGGACAGAGGGAGTATTAATTATTGTCTTGAATTTCTAAAGCGATAACTATTTTTATTTTTATTTGGCCAAAATGGTAAAAGGACATGTTCACACTATAAACTAGTTTGTTTTTGGACATTTTTGTCCTTTAACTTAAATATTAAATATATTCTTCAATTATGTTTCCAATACATTGAAAATAATTAATGAGATTAAATATTGATGATATCATAGTTAAACATGGGAAAGGAACCACAAAATTGATCAAAAAAAACATAAGTCTCACTCATTCTTCTCACTTCAAATTTTCAAGATCTAAAAAATTTAAAAATATGACAATAGTAGTAAAAAAATAAAGAAATATCTCTTTTACAATTTCAAAATTTCCTCCTTTTTACTTAATACTTTTTTGTTTATTTATTTTTCATTTCTTATTTCTTAATAAATAAAATAAAATTAAAAAGGTACAAAAGAGGAGTAAAGTGTAGATTATCTAGTTTAGTTTATAATTTCTAATCGTGAAAAGAATATCTAAATTTAAATATTAAAAATTTATATCTTTAATACTCAAAATTAAAAATTTGAAATTGACCGAGTTGACAAAACAATTACTCTTATTTATTTAAAGGAGTTGTTGTTACACATCGATTTTCTAGAAAAAAGTTAAATGATAAAAATATATTTTATCCGATTATACTTAGAATGTATGTGAGCGAAATATGAAGAAAACTGAAATTACCATCATGTTTCCTCTATTATGTGATTGCCTTCATATCCTCGAACGCATATGAATCACATCATAAACAAATAAAGACTCATTAAAATTAATATTTTATTTATTTATTTTAGTACTAGAGACGTATATAAATATTTTTTGGATAAAAATGTTAATGGTGCTTCATTGAAAAATTATAATAACATGAAAAGAATATAGAAAGTTCTTTATGATTTCAAAATAATTTTTTATAAAAAAAATTGAAAGAAAAACATCTTCATAGTTCTCCGATAATAATGACAACACAAATTTGTTAAGCAAGAACTAGATCAAAGTTTCATCACATAGATATTTTTCTTTATTAGTATTATTTGTTGTTTCATAAAAAATGTTTGTTATTAAATGATATGTTAAAACATTAAGTATACATAGTTATGGATCCGGCTCCTCTTCATTTTCCCCAAGTTCATGCTTGGATGTGAGACACATGACATAGGTAAGTATTAATGGCTAAAATTTGATCGATTAAAATAAGATTTTAATTATAATTTAGATAATTAATATTCATAAAAATAGTAATGTCACAATCATACAAATATATTATCTTGTCCATAAATATATTGTAATTTTTTTTTTAATTGTGTTAGTGTTAGATTGCAATTTTGATCTTTCTCTTAAAAATTGGTTATCACATATAATTAATAGAAAAAATACTCACAGCAAAAAAATAATATAAAAATAGAAAATATTTAACATATTTAGGACAAAAACAGATGATGATACTAGCAGGAAAAAAATTAGAAAAAAGAGATTTTTTTTATAATATATTTATGGAAAAGATAATATATATGTATGATTGTGGCATTACTATTTTTATGAAATATTAATTATCTAAATTATGATTAAAATCTTATTATAATCAATCAAATCTTAGCCATTAATTTTTAAAATACTGAACAAGTAAAAGTGAACAGAGAAAGTATATTGAGCGTGTAAAGCAAACAATGTTTACACTGTCGATTATTTACACCACTGATATAGTTTTACAAACTGCAACAAGTTATTTACTCCTTCAGTTTCAATTTCTGTAAAGGCGTTAGGAGTACAAGAGTCCAAAACACTTACTTTTTATTATGAAATTGCGCATAAATTTTTTAATTTTTCAAAATAAATTTTATAAATTTAAAAACTATACTAAAAATACTACAAATCAATATAGTTAATGATTTTTTTTAAAAAAATATTTTAATTTTAATTTCAATATTGTTTCTTGTAGGCCCAAAACCTATGTTAACCGTAGAAAATTCTTTGTAATTGACCTTTATATGATCTGACATTATATAGTATAAAATAACACAACATAACGGCCGATTGAATGTTTCAATTTTAACGGCCCAAAATTTCTGTTTAATTGCTATCAAATGATAATTAATTGATTGTGATTTGTGTCGCTGTGAATTTTTTTTATTTTTTTTTGGCAGTCAACCTTTATTTCTCTTTAAATGGTGGTGCCTTAATTAAGAGTAATTTCTTTTTTGAGTAAATACGCTTTCTCTCATTTCACAGTTATTTGTCCATAATGAATTTGGTAAATTTTAATAAATAAAATATGTTTGTACTATAATATTCATGACTATTGGTATTTTTTTTTAAAATATTTTGGGGAGTTACTTCCTCTATCCATTTTTATCTGTGCAGAATATAATAAATTTTATATTTTGAAAAGTGCATTGAAAAATGATTATAGTTTATGATTTGGGAAAATTAGGAACTGATTGATAAATTATCTCTTAATTTTTTAATTAGATAAGTGAAGATATACATCAACTTTTAATATATTGAACAAGTAAAATAATTAGTAGTTAATGTTAAAGGTAAAATAACAAAACAAAAAAAAATCTTTTTATATTCTAAATGTTAGAGTTATTTTATTTTGTATTTAATAATTATAATATTTTTAATTCAATAGGTCAAACATCTAAAAGAAAATAAGTTTAATAATCAAATAATTCCGTTATTATTAAATTCCAGTAATATAATTGTTGCCAAAATCAAACGTCCCTAAAAGTTAAAAATGTATAACTGAATATCTAATATCAACCCCACAACATAAAAAATACAATTTTCTACCATCACTGTGTTGAAGAGATCTTTCTTTTTCTTAAAATATAGCCATTTTTATTTATGAAATTAAAGAAAGAAGAAATATTTTTTTTGTCGAAGAGAGATCTTCGTTGACGTAATGGATTGGTTGCATCAATTAATTTAGGGGGAAAAAAGATTTTTTTTATAAAATAGCAAACTATTAATTCAAATTAAATGATATAACCACAGTTTCATTTAACAGTTGTCATTCGCCTCTCCCCCAAGCGAATCTCGCTCACCGTTCTCCCTCACCTCTCTCACTTTATACAAACACAAATGTATAAATTGTGTTTATGTTTGTATAAAGCAAGAAAAAACTGTATATATAAAAACAAATACATATATTTTCGTCCTATACACTTATAATTATACAAATACAGATCTCCCCTACCAATTCTCTTTTGCATTTTCTCTCTTTCTTGCTTTATACCAACACAAATTATACAAATGTATAATTTGTGTTGTATAAAACGAGAGAGAGAGAGAGATTTGATATACAAATATTTTATTTCGATTCAATTGTATACAAATTCAAATTTCATTGATACATATACATAGTAGTTAATATATACAATTGAATTGAGAGGCTGTCAATGATTTATACAAACGACAGGTTGCCATCGATTTATACAAATGAGAGGCTGCCAGCGATTTATACAAATCTGATGCTCCAAAACAAACATAAAGTTTGCTATGAAGCGCAATTATACAAACTATAATTATAACATACAAATATGATTTATACAAATTAGACCTCTAGTTAAGGGTGAAACACTCTCACTAGTGTGCACTACAACTCATGTTTGTAATGATAATATGAGTATTTACTACAATACTCTCTTTTTTTCCGATTTCCCCCACAATACTCAAATTAATTAATATATAGTCTTAAATAATTTTAGAAATAAGTAATTAACAGCGAGGACAAAATGAAAAATGATAATTTATCTTTTTCTTAATATGATAAAAATGACATATGAAATCATTTATTTTTAAAAAAATATTAAAGTAAATACAAAAATATACCGATAAATATTATGAATCAATACAATTAATGATTTTTAAAAAATTCCTTAAGAAAATTATAATTATTTTCTTCATTTAACTCCCCAAATAATAGAGGAGGTATTATGTTTCTTGTAATTCCCTAACCTATGTTTTTTGTACGAAATTATCTGTAATAGACATGATCTGATAATATATATATATATATATATAGGACAAAAAATAGCATAACATAACCGCCGATGAATTTTTCACTTTATTAGAGGTAGGTCTATAATCTATTCTTGATTATTAGTGTATTTAATTACATTAGAAAATAATAGACCATGCGATAAGCGGCTATTATAGACTATGCATAAATAACACTTTTTCGATTCATTTTATTTGTCATATTTTTAAAGAAATTATGTGTTTTAATTATTATATTTTTATTTATTATCTTTATTTGTTTAAAATATTAATTTATCTTCAATAAAATATTTTCCTTTTAATATCTCTTCAATAAATAATAAAATAGTTTATTAAACAATCACAATATTAGAATATGTATATGTTCTCTTCACTTAGCTTTTTTTATGCTAATTAGTCGATAATTATTTCTAATTTCAATAATAATTATTATTAAAATGAGAAAAAATTACTTACTTTTATTTTAATTTTCTAAATTAAAAATGATTTTAAACTATCTATATTTAATAAAGATGACAAGTAAAATGATTAGAAAAAAATAATTAGAGAGGCAAGAAGTAATTGTTTTTTTTAAAAAAGGATCTCACCTCTCTTTAATTAATAATAATAAAAATAAAACATAATGTTGGGCAGATTAATTATATTAATTATGTGGCTGTGAATAAGCCAATAAATATTTCTCTTTAAATGGCCCCTTGAAACTTGTAAATATGTAATTGGGAAGATACTTACGAGCCATCACTTTGGGACAGCGCCCCTCTCCCCTCTAATTTTTTTTTTATAGAGAGTAATTACTTTCACATGAATTTTGCTCGATTTTTATTTGGAAGTTAATATTTTTTTTAGGAAAAAAATTTTTGGCCAGAAAATTTGGTTAGAATGATATTTTATCTTTTTAAATATTTTTACCCTTTTAACTTTAATATCTTTTAAGTAAAAAATGGAAAATATCAGTTTATTTTAAAATAAAAAAATATTATAATTTTTTTAATTTTCTAACCATTTAACACTTTTTTTTTTATTGTTGTGGTTTCTGATCTACCTAACAGTTTAGCATATTCGTTGTTGTTATTATGGTGTTCTTAAAGCACACAAAAATTTTACTCGTTGGAATCAACTAGGAGGTTTGTAGACTTTTGATGCTCAATCTTTTCAGTAATACTATTATTTGCAACAAATTTTAAAGTGACAGAAAAAAAATTGCAATCACAAATAAATTATGAAGAAACCTAACTTTATTGATAAATAGTGCGCGTACAATTTTGTTCCTCCCTTGATTCTACTCTCCTAAGATTTATCCATGATTCGAGGGCCATTAATGGTGGGATGATTTAGATTTGACCTCTATATGAATATTTCATGAATTTGCAGAATATTCGAAATGCCTTTTAAGGGAATTTAATACCCTTTATATAGGTATAAACTAAGGTTTAGGGTTGAGTAGCTTCCAAGAAATCTAATTGAAACTGAACACAACTTCTAGAGTCTCAATTCGAATTAAGCACATCTTATAGAGTCTCCCAAAATTTCAATGTCTACAATTATTTTTTCAACCATCCATTGAATATGTACATGCATAAAGCCTTAATTAATTCTTGAAATATGTAATTATTGTGCTTACCTTATATTTTAACGAACATATATAGGCCTACAGGGATCTTCAATTTCTTTTTTCAAATTTCATTATGTTATTTTCTGTGAATGAAAAGGAGCACAACTTTGAATTGATATTCGGTGCCCGATAAACATCTGAGGTTGACTAATTTAAATTTATTTAGAAAAGTTTTATTTTAAGAGGTAAAACGCTCTCTATTAAAGATAATTTCATATTAATCTAAAATTTCTAATTAAAGATGAAAAAATGTTTATCACTTGACTACAATCTTGAATGATACAAAAATGAAAAAAAAAGTAATTACTCAAACTTGATGGTTGATAGAAGTACATAGAATAATTCCAAGTTTTGGAACTTTTTGAAGTGTTTCAATAAAGGAAAAAAGGATAAATACCTCCGCACTACGATAAATGGTATGTATATACTCTTCGTTATACTTTAAAGTTGTATATATTCCTACCGTCAATCTTTTGGCATGTGTACCCTTAAAGCTAACGGCTGGATATGTGGCTTCATCTCAATAATTTACTCAATTTTTTATTTATTTTTTCACACAAAATTTGAAAACCCACCCATCTTCCATAATTACCCACTATGACCCAATTATAACCCAAATGCTATTTTTTGGTGACCTAAAACAATTCTTTTGAGAGGAACTTTCGCAAATAGCCACTATAATAAATTTAATTATGCTCTATAACTATAGTTTGCATATTTACGGGATGTAGCTACAGTTTAAGCTGCCTCATTTGTATAAATCGCGGGTACATTTGTATAATTCAGTTATTTTTGTATAAACTCGAAATAACGAATTTATACAGTTACAAACATCAGAAGTGTAAACAATTATACAAATTATATTATACAAATTCCAAATTATACAAAATTTATACAAATTATATTATACAAATTTCGAATTATACAGATGTGCGAATTATACAAAACTAAAAAGCTGAATCGTAGAATTATAGCTAAAAGTATGTTACGAATTGTAATTAACGCAAACTATAGCTATGTTAAATAATTAACTAGTATATATTTGCTAATGCACGTAATTTTCCCTTCTTTCAATATCACTCCCGCTGAACCCTAGGAGTCTGCTATATCTTCTTCTTCTTAATTTTTTCTACTGTTATCCTTTGTGGTACCAAATTAAGAAAAGAGATGTTCACCAATTATCCTTTCTCAAAATCCAATTAAGACCTAAATTATCTATAAAAAAATTGATGATATAAACAAATTCCTCTTTTTTTTAAAAAAATAATTAGTATCAATCATAGCCTTTTATTCATAAATAGATCTGTACCAAAAAGGACACAAGTGCGTCCAACAAAAAAACTAAATCCAACCCAAAACACAAAAGCCCAGCCCAGCGCATTATAATTCTACTATTAAAAGACTCTCAAGTAGGGTTTCTTAAAATATCACTCTCATTTATTTCCGCCTCCATCCTCTGAGAATCTTCGTGAACTCCGCCTTCACTTTCTTTTTCATGTGAGTTGTCAATCTTCATTTGGGTGGTGTATCTGCTATTGAGCCTTGAATCAACAACCCACAAAGGCAGTCGTCCTTCTGCTCTAATCCATTCTTGAATTATGATGATGATGCGATTAAGTTTTGCAGGGGAAAAGCGAAGATGGATTTTTTTATTTCGATGTCACCAATGAACTGGCCTCCAAGTCAGAATGGTACTGTTGAGTTATCGGATGTAGTGCTGGCGATTGAATCACCACTGCTGTTTGATCTAAGCCTCGAGAGCATCAATAGTTTATCCTCTTTCGTTGATATGCTTACCAATGGCGTAGGTAACTTTCTATTTCAAAATCCTCAATTTCATCTTTCTTCGATTGCTAGAGTTATTTCGCCATTGAATTAGTTGTGCTTTTTGACTTTTTCAACGATATGAAATGAATCATCACAAAATAAATTATTGTAAGAAGATGTTTGTGTTAATCGACGGAGATGATGGTGTTGTTTTCGACACCGACGAGTCAGATTCTTCCTCAATGATTAATTTTATGAGTAGTGATATGCGCATTAAGTTCGATCTTAATTTTCCATCGACACCAAATAACATGTGAAAATTATCGAATCAAAGAATTTGCATGAATTTGGAACTCTCCTTTAATTAATTAGTTGTAATCTTATTTAATTAATGTAATCCTCCTTTTAATTTTTCAGTAATTGGGAATAGAGTTAAAAGAAAAATAAGAGAAAGTATAAAGTATTTTAGGTCTTAATTGAGTTTTGTGAATGGATAGAAGCGTGAGCTATTTTAATTTCGAATAAATAAATTAAAATCAGATAAATATATAGGATGATGCCACATGTCCCTCTTTTTAGTTTAAGCGTATACACAATCTGAAATATTAACGCAAGGGTATATGCATACGTAAAGTATAACAAATGGTGTATGAATAACATTTATAATAGTTTGGGGGTATATTTATCCTTTTTTTCTAAATATTTTACTCTATTCCTAATTACTGAAAATTAAAAGGGGAATTGCATTAATAAACAAGATTACAACTAATTAATTAAAGGACAATTTCAGACCCACGCAGACTCTCTGATCCGGTAATTTTCATATGCTCACCGGTGTCTGTGAAAAATTAAGGTTGGACTCAATGCACTTATCATTATAAATAAAATCGATCATTGAGTAAGAATCTGACTAGTTGGTGCCGGGAAGAACACCACCATCTCCACCAGTGAACACCGCTATCTCATTACAGTAATTTATTTCGCGATAATTCATTTCATATCATTAAAAAAAATTTAAAAGCACAATTGATTCAACGGCGGAACACCTCCAGCAATCGGAGAAAGATGAAATTGAGGATTTTGAAATAAAAAGTTATCTACACCGCTGATAAGCATACCAATGAAGGAGGATGAACTTCTGATGCTTCCGAGGCTTAGATCAAACTGCAACGGTGATTCAACCACCAACACCGCATTCAAACTCAATAGTACTATTATGACTTGGAAACAAGTTCATTGGTGACACCGTAATCGGAAAATTTGTCTTTGCTTTTTCCTCGCAAAATTTAATCGCTACATTATCATAATTCAAAGGTGGATTAGTAGAGGAAATTTTTATTTTATCATCAAGGAAATTTTGGATAATTTAGGTCTTAATTGAATTTTGAAAATGAATAGTTGATAACTCTCTCTTCTCTTAATTTAGTGCCACAAAAGATAACAGGAAAAAAATCTAAGTAGTATAAGAAGATAGTGCATACTCCTAGCCCCTAGGATTCGACGACGGTGATATTGGAAGAATTGTTTTGGGTCACCAAGAAATAGGATTTTGAGTTGTAATTGCGTCATGGGAAGGTAATTTTATGGAAGATGGAAAGGTTTTTCAATTTTGAATAAAAAATTAAATAAAAAATCGGGTAAAATTCTTAAAAGGAAGCCACATGTCCATCTGTTAGTTTTAAAGGTATACACATGTCAAAAGTTTGACGACAAAGGTATATATAACCTTAAAGTATAATGGAGGGTATATATATACCATTTGTCATAGTTAAGGAGTATATTTGTCCTTTTTCACAAAGGAAAATAAGAGAAACCATAAAGTATTTTAGGTTTTAATGAGGTTTCGGGAATGAATAGTTAGGTGGGTTATTTTAATTTCATGTAAATAAATTAAAATCGAATAAATGTCTAGGATGATGCCACGTATCCCTCCGTTTAGCTTAAGAGTTTACACAACCCAAAATATTAACGACAAGAATATATGCATACGCAAAATATAATAAAAGGGTATCTACATACCATTTATGATAATTCAGGGGTATATTTATAATTTTTCCTTCAATAAAATATGAACAACTTCCACGGTAATGAAGATGACATAATGACTTCATTGTGTGATCATAATTAAAAAATTTCCACTACATAATATAACTTGTACATCTATTAAGTCTAAAATATGAGATATTTGAACCAAAAAAAATCAAGAAGATATTATTATTTCCTTAAAAGAATGATCAAGAAGATACTTATTGTTACTTTTTTCATATGCTTACAAGAATCAAAGTCTCAATTCAAAGAATATGCGTCAGTCAAGTCAGGAAGAGATTCTTATTTTATTTTTTGTATCTTTTGTTAAAGTACAAAACGGAATTTGTCTTGAAATATACTGTGAAATTAACTTTTATACCTTGACAATATATACAAAATAATTACACTATCAATCAAGTCATCTTAAACGTAATTAAATATTGCTATTCATTATAAGTTAAATGAAAATTAGGCTAGTAACATGTTACGTCGAACTAAATTGTACTGATTATTATTCAAAGATGGTGACTAGAAGAAGAAAACAAAGGGAGGGGTGGCAGGTGGGGGTCGGTGTTGAAATGGTGACGATGATGATGGTGATGTTTATTATGTAATAAATTGTATGCGGTTTTCTTTTTATCTACCAACTTATGAGATTAGAAAAATCTCATACAATTAATGTCATTTTTTTTTTACTAATGCTGAAAATGAAAGTGGCGGAGATCACAAGCTCTAACCATAGAAAGCAACTAAGATGAAAAAGATCGAGCCCCTAAATGAACAGGGTGAACCCAAGCAAAATAGGAAGAACAAATAAAGTGAAGTACGTAAGTTGCACATGTCAACTGCACGATTTTATCATTTTTTATCATAGGAGTGGCAGCATTTAATACATAGTTATCCCGCTTGTTATGGTATTTTACTATATTCGAATTAAGTTATACTTCAATTGAATATCTAAATTTCTAATAAGTGTTTCAATTAGATAATTTTGGAAAGAAAAAATTGTGTGTTTTCATTCATGTACTAGGTAGCTAGTTAAATTAATCACATAAAACATATCATTTTCTTTAGTTACACACATCAATATCAAGTAAAAAATACCCGAAACTTTATGGCTTTTTGAGGGAATTTGTATAGTTAAAGGAGATGACATATTTTATGTAATTAACTTAACTGCCTAATAAACAAATAAAAACATACGCCAAAAAAATTCAAAACTTGGACCAACGATGTCTAATTGGCGCACATTATTAGGAGGCAAAATGTTAAATTGAAATAGACTTTAGTTCAAGTGTGAAATTAAAACAATCTGACAAGTTTAAGGAGTTACTTAGGTATTAAACCTTATTATTTGTACGGCTTTTATGTGGATATAAATTAGCAAGCTAAAGAGCTACCAAAACTAGGCGAATTTGTAATTTAGAGTCTAACGACTTTAGAATGTATATGATCTTACAATATGTATACATTTTAGAATATCCTTGTACATTATTACATTGTTTTAAACATAATTAGATATAAGATATAGTTTATCTCCCAGACCTCACCTCAAATCTGCATCGCAAATGTTAGTATGAATGAGTTGGTAATTTCAGCCAAAATTTTGTAATATCCCTCACTTTTGGGTCGTAATTTTTTATATGTAATCGTTGGCCAGAATTTTGTAAAACTTTGCAGTTTCTGTGACAATATGGATAAAAATTGTGTTCTGCCGCAATTAATTTCACTGTGGATGTTGGAAGAGTTTCCTCAAGCCAGAATTAGTTCTCTTCCTTTAAATGGTCTTTATTGAGTAAAAACTGAAGATTTAAAAACATTTTACAGTATTACATTACTTAAATATCAACTATAATTACACTAGTACAGAAACGTTTTGGACATGACTTCACACCCATGTACTTGAAAAGAGAAAGAGGAGAGGGAGGTTGTGGGGTGGGGGGGGGGAGGGGAGCACAAGTTCATCCATTACTTGTTGCCGTTATATACGATTGCATTTACATTTCAACTACTTAATTTTTTTGAGTTTTGACAGGATCATAATAATTCCTCTATGCTTTTCAAGATAGAGAAAAGAGGGAACCTTAGCAAGCCTTATCATATGAACGCTGCTGCAAGTGGGATGACATCAGGAATGGTTGAGAATCCACGGTTGAGGATCGTGAATCAAACTCGGAAAAACATTCTAAGAGCATCGACTACTTTCTCAGGCCTGCCAAAAAGAATGCAGCTCTGACTCGTGAAAAATTCTCTCAGTTACATGACACTAATATCCGTACAAGTGGAAGGTTAAAATCTATTACCAGTCCTCTTGAGGCATATGGCCAGCGCCTTCAATCAGCTTCAGCTCGACAGATCGAGGATTTGCCTTCTGAAATTCCTCCGCAATTGATTGTGGGAGATACTTATCTGATATTCCCCAAGCAACTAAAATTGGTTTATCCCAGCTGAAAGTAACCAATCAAGTTTCCATATTCCCCAGAAGGAAGAAAAATCAGCATCAGCAGCAGTAAGAACTTTGTTATATTTGAAATAGTGAAGAATTCTGGTCAGAGTCGTATGCTGGAATATGATCAAGTATAGGAAGGAACAAGACATACAAATGGAATTAATAGTTGAACTATACCTAATATGTGTAATAGTATTTGCAACAAGTAACTGTGAAACATCCAGTAGCTTTTGAAGTAAAGGTGAGCTTCTGCACTTCACTTCTTCATATGAAGAGATTTAGTGACATTGAAAGTGAAGCGATGTAGCTAACATAGTTTATGACATCTAGTATGCTTAAATGTAGTGAAAGCACAACAGAGCTAGGGAAATTTTTTGGGGAAAGAAAATCAAATAGTATCACTGCACAATTTAATCCGATACAAGGATTAAGCTTTGTTGCTTGATATGAGGAATAAACCTGAGATACAGAACTGTTTTAACACAAACTTTATGCAACAGGCATAACTAAGGTAAATGAAATAGATTATATACCTTCCAGCTGCAAAACCAGATGATATTTGACTTGCAGTCTCACTGAAGTTAGCTTTCTTTGCAGCTTCCAACAAAGCTGAAAATTTAAAGTACGCAGTTCTCAGATTCGGGATTAGTCAGTAAAAGATGATTAGAAGTTTTGATGATTTTCATGTTTCTTTTTTTTTTTAATCCCAAGTGCATAACAATAAGCTTTGGTTCAATAATCTTAAGACTTGTAAAACTAAAACTTGGTGTTCTCTAAGTAGTACAGAATCACTTTGTTTCATTCTTCACTTGAGTTTCTTTTTGATAGCCCTCAAATGAAGGCGTTCATATAGCATTTAGCGCATAAATGTAACTTCTATGTCTGAGAATTTGGTAAACTCTTCTTTCACAAATGACAATAGACCATGTAGATGATTAAGCATCATAAGCAAATAACTACAATTTGAATGAAAGAGAATAAGAACATCTACAGCTTTATCTGTTTTTTTTGCAGAGTAGTAGGATAAGATGCAGATAACAAACCAAATCCAGGTCCACTGCTTGACAAATATGGTAGTCGGTACACATCAGCCTTCTCCAGCTTTAAGACGTAGCTGTCATGGTAACATTTTGTTACATAAGGAAGTTGTAGGAAATGAGTAAGATTAAGTGGAGGGAAGTAAATTTCTAGTGCATTAAAATATGTGAACTTTTCATGCCATAGTTTACCGAGTATTTGTTTTCATAATTGTATTCACATGGAAATTTGGCATAATCAACGTTAACAAATTCAAACTTCTTTGTAGTTCCCTTTCTAGGTCATAAATTGGTGTGAATATTCAGGGTACTACTGCATTCTTTAACTTCCAAGATAATCAACTCATGTGAATTCTCAAAAGCCATAATCCATAGATACAAGTCATAAAAAATGCAAGAATAATGTGAGCCGCTATGCTCAGTTCTGAAAAGAGGTTAGCTGTTTGAAGATAAATGTCATTAATATATGAGATGAACAAGATAGATGATTTTCTTTTGCATAACTGTCCACGTCGGCCAAAAGTACAAAAGAGCAACATGGAAGGGTGGGGGAGATGAGCGTTGAGAACAGCCACAAGGTACCAGGTTTTTGTTTCCTTATGCTAAAGGAAAACCACAGGCAATTGCTTTGTAGAATGTAGTCACTCATAGGAATTGGGGAGTGCATCGCCGGACTTTTTATTTAGACAGGCCATTAACATGATGTCAATGAACATCAGATGGAAATACTATTGCAAGTTCAGAAAGAGAATCTTGAGGATTCAGAGTACTCTTGTTTTAAGATAACTCTTAACTGACCTTAATAATTTCTGTTCTAAATACATGGGAGAGTATAGAAACTAATTTAAAATCAATTACAGTGATAAAAATCATATAGTTCTGATTCAAAAAATTCTCAAATTTAAAGATGCTTTTTGGATACCTACGCGCTACCTGCTTCAATAAAGCGCTCTGCCATTACTGCATTCTGGCAAGTAAATTCACCGAAGAAGGGAATTCTAATGCATAAACAAAGAAGAGAAGTTCAATTAGAAAACAGTTAACTGACAGTTCAGTTTGACAGCAAGGAGTTAAATGAATACTGAACATCTCAAAAGCAATAAAGCAATTTTTTGTTCATAAACAGAAAAACAAATAACAAGAAAAATAATTGCTCAATATATGTTGATTAGCAGTCACAACAAATTCATGGCAACCTTCAGGAAATTGTGGCTCAACAACAATCTGAAGAAAATGAAAATCCCATGAGGAGGATTAGGGTAGAAGTTTAGTAGCTTTTTTAATAACCTGACTTCATTCTTTACTAATTTGGTGGCACATAATACATGCCCCTTAAGCAAAGTGAAGCACCTAAGTTATCATCTTGGCGCCCTGTAGTTTTTGGTTTTCTACATAAATGGCATACTAAAAGTATATACAATCAGGAGGCTAACTTCCCCAGCAATATTGTAATCTGGTGAAAGATGAAAAATTACTAATGACACAAAAAAGGCACAGAAGGTTTTCAGTTACTATTTGAATACCATAATATGTGAAAAAGAGCAGTTAATGTTCTTCTTGCAACAATTAAGAGCAGTCAATATACTATGAGATGCAAGCAGTTGTTTACTACACAGAAAGTAAAACCTGAGCTGCTGAAAAAGTCCAGGAACAGGCGAAGAAACTGTCAATGGAGTGTTCAGAATCGCAAGCTTCAATATTTTGCTGGAATTTTTCAAGGTCCAAGTCAATCCATATGAACCCACAAGAAATCCCTACAAATATATTATCACAATAAAGATACCTGAGAAAAAGTCCCCAAAAAATGCTTCTATTATAAGAAATCATTAAATTATAAAACCATCCACAAATGCGAGAAACCTAAAATTAATAAGGAAGATCTGCATTAAAATAGCTTGTGAAGTGCAGGAAAGATGATTATATTTAAGATTATGAACTAAATACTTGGTGCTTCATTAGGTCAATGATTGGCAGTCAACATAGAAGGGCTGTTCTTTTAGGTTGTCATACCCACACCAAAAACTTCTCTAACACAACACTTCAACAAAATTTTCCTGTGTCACATGTCCTTTATTTTGAACATGTCATTTCCCCTGTCATATTTCAGTATTAGCACTTGTTTAGTATCACTTCAATTCATCTATTGCGAAAATAACAGATATGAAGTGCCTATTAATTAATTCACATTTCATTTCAATTTTATATCTCCTTAGAAAAATTAAACTGAATTTCCTTAATAACAAAAAGATAAAGTTTCTTGGTCAATTTCAACTGTAATATGTAGGAGACCTGATATTATGTAACCTTCCGTAATAGAGGCATGTAGCTAATCCTGTATGCTACATAGAATGAAAAATTACAAAGAGAAAAATCTATGAGAAAAAGAACATTTCTTCCTAGTTCAACCAAAATCTACTACATCCACTATTGTTGAATAATGACCAGTGCCAATAGTTAGCCAACAATCATATACTTTAATCTGGTAGACTGAAAATAGATATCTAACATAAAATATTCAGTCTTAGCTTGGTTAACGCATTCAGACCTGAACTACAAGGAAAAATGGAGATGTCACCCCCAGGACTTCAAGTAACTTCTCAAACTCTTCATGGAACTCTTTCTCTGCCAGTAAAATTGTTCAGAATTTCATAATATTGCCCAGTTAAAAACAAACAATATTCAGATAAAGTATACTGAAGTTTACAGTGAGAAGGTCTCGATACCAGTGTAGTCAAAACCATAACCAGGTTGTGGCTTGTCACTGAATCCAAATCCGATCCAGTCTGGTGCAAAGCAGTGGAACCCAGCATCTGACAGCTAGCCAGAGAGAAAAAGCCTCTTGTTGAATGATAAAAACCAACAGTATCAAGAAGACAAAAAGACTGGGAGATTTTTGGAACAGATAAAAAAGAAGAGTGAGTTATATGGTGACAAGACAAATTCCTCCTGCTTCTAACCAGGATCACACATTAAGACAGTGACAAAATCAATAACATTACCAAATCATCTTATGTACATTCTTTTCAAATATCATGCCACCTGCCTTTTGAACATAGTCAGTTCGTCAAGTATCTATTTTAAGAGCAACCCTAATACCCTATAGATTTATTGATCTTGCAGAGAGGCATCTCTGAAACTCAAAATAATAATTGAAAACTACTCAATTACATTCTTCCTATTTCATAAGACATTATATGAGATTTAATGAAGTTCAGTTGACTTATACGTGAGTATAAATTATGGAAGAAGAAAATATTACCGTAATAGCTAGTTTGAGTATAGAAATTTAAAATTGAATATGTCGATGATTCTATGGGAAGATTGTCTCAAATTTGACAATATTAAAGGAATGACTGAACCGTTAATGTGATATAGAAAACATCACGTAAAAGTTCAAAATTTGAATAGTTAAATGAATTAAAATTTTCTTGAAAGTTGTGAGAATTTTACCAAAATGAAATGGTATCAGACAATTTTAAACATGCAAGAGTAGAAAGAATGTCATATAAGTAGAGATGCACGAAGTGCTAAGCAAGTGAAATATAATAGCAAGTTAACACTTTTTGATGAAAATGTTAATAGAAATAGTCACGGCAGTAAAAGAGCCAAGGTACTGAATTTTAATTTCCCTTCCTACACATTCCAAAATTTTCCAAGTCCGAAGGTGATAAAATCTAAAATCAGCATTAGAACCTGAGACATAACAACTCGATAGCTGTATGATTGTGTTGGAGCTCCATGGAGAAAGACAATTGTCCCGCGTCTGCTTTCAGGTGATCCTGCAAGAACCGAACTCGAGCTTTTTGAAGTCCTTAAAGTAAAAACAAGATCAATTCAACCAGAATGCAAATAAAAAACTCACCTGTTTCTCTCACAAACCACCTAAATTTTCCTGATTTGACATATGATCCGTATTCCTTTCCTTTGTCTTCAGTTCTCTACAACAATATCACAAAGTCACTACAATGATTTTAGAATATGAAAGCATTTCAAGCTGGAATTAGTAATCTAACACGAACGCACAACTGAAAGACTTCAGCTAATTACGTATTGTCAATGTCCTAATTACAACACCTCACAAATGTTACGCTTTAAGTAAATTAAAGATACAATTAAGCAAATAAAAGTATTCCATCTCAAACAATTTTAAACTGTAAGAGAAGACAGCTCACATAATTCTAAGCCTGAGTTCATTTCTCACTGTCAAAAATTTCACGTGCTTCAGAGTTCAGAGTGAAAAGAAAAAAAAACTCCTCAGAGCAAATTAAAGTCGTAATTCGGTGAATGAATGTTCCTCTACAGCATTCCGTTTACACAATTCAACAAGCTATAAGCGTGAAAATCAAGTAAAAAAATTAGCAAGGAGAGGAAATTGAGTTACGTAAAGCATTTGGCCGACGTTTCCGTCCTCCGCAGGACTCTCAGGCATCTGAATTGCGCTTCGGCTCGACGGATTGTCAGTGACAAAACCGAACGGGTTAAATGCGGGTTTATCATCGTCTTTCTCCGAAGAAGCTCTGGTGAGAACCGGAAGTGCCGGTCCGGTTCTGCTTCTGTTTGTCCATAGCCTTGGGAATTGGCCGGTGAATTCAGCCGACGGCGAAGAAGTGGAAGCTAGAAAGCATAAAGTAGACGGAGAAGGAGATAGAAGAGAGAGTGTCATCTCTCCCGTGTCTGTGTGATGAGTGGTGGGAGTTTGAATCCATCGAACACCATTAGCTTTTTATTGATTCTAAATTTCTAATATTCTTTAAATGCAAATTAATTCCAAGCAAATATTTTTTGTCCAAATAGTCCCTTTCATTGTGGTCCTCAATTTTTACTACTCCCTCCGTCCCATTTTATGTGGCAATATTTGATCGGGCACAAAGTTTAATAAATAAATGAAGACTTTGAAATATTTACCAAATTACCCTTTAAAAAGTAGATTCACTTTTCTCTCTCCTCATAAATGTATTAGAGTATTATCTTTAATATTAAGTGGAACCAACAAGGGTAAAAGAGGAATTGTACCTTTAAATACTTACCATATAAGGAAATATGACATTCTTTTTGGGACTGACCAAAAAGGAAATGGTGCCACATAAAATGGGATGGAGGGAGTAGTAACTTTTTTAACATTCTTACAATTATTTTGATTTCTCTTTGGTATATATGTCCCATTTTATGTGAGATAGTTTAAGTCGGCATAAAATTTAAGAAAGAAATGAAGACGTTTAGAACTTGTGATCCAAAATGAATGATAGAAATTTGTGTGACTATAAGTAATTTCATTAAGAATAAAATAGATATTTAAAAGTTAAATTGTTATTTAATATAGAAATGTGTCATTTTTTTGGACTAACTAAAAAAGAAAGTAAGTTATATAAATTGGGACAGAGAAAATATATAATTCGTTGAGTTTTGGGTATTTTCTCGTTCTACTAGTTCAGTTAAAATAGGATCTCATGTGTATTTGCGTAGGACTTTAGCAAAAAAATTCTAAACATTTTTAGTGTTTTGAGAAAATACTGCATATAACTATCTATAAAAATCAATAATTATTTACTTTTTGGAATGAGTTTATTTTGCAATTTGAATTGAATCTAAAAATAATAATATCAACGTTACATAAAATATTTTCAAGGACGGATCAAAAATACACTCTTCGATCTCTTATGATTCTCAATTGGTACGTGATACAATGTGGGTGGTATAATATATGAAGTGTCTTTATTTAAAAGTATTTTATTTAAAGTATGTTTTTGTTTCTTCATTGAAATTTAGGCGCGGGTTCGGCTCTTTGTTTCAATTTTATCAAATTTCGATTTGATTTTTTGGTTTTTAATTTTAGAAAAGTGTGCATCGTATACCAAATCAAACTAATTCAGTTTGATTTAGTTCGATATTTTTAAATTAATTTTCGGTGCGAATAAAAAATAAAATGAGAACAAAATTAAAGTATAAGATACTTAAAATTTAAAAGTATGTTAAGGAATAATGTGTCTCGCCATGTAACACTTATTGTGCTAATTAAAAGACTATATTTATCTTTGTCAAGAACATTATGCCTCCAACTACTTCTCGAGAAAAATAAGGACGAAGACGGGTTCTTTTACATAACGTACATTGATAAAAATATGTTTTGGTTCCTCTTGAGAACTAATATTTGAAGTTAACTATTAAATTATACATTTGTTGCTACTTTGATTTGTCCATGAATGATTTAATTGTTAGTTGACGAAAACGGTGCATCGAAGTTCTGAGACCCTTACACCGAACACCAAACCGAAGAATCAGACTTTAAAAAAAATAACACTGACATTGAATCGAAAAACCAAAATCAAAGAACCGAATTAGTTCGATTCAATTCGATTTTTTAATTTTCCAATATTTGTGCCCACCCCACCTCTGTTGAAATTAGTTATCACAAAAATGTTATTCAATTATATTAATTTGCAATTTTTTTATTTTCTTGAAGTGACAATTTTGCCCCTAACTCTGGCTTTAATTTCGCAAAAAGAAAAAACTACGGTTTAATCATTCCAGGCGTTTGAAAGGCTGCACCAGTCTATCGCCGCTGCTGTAGCTGCCAATTGGGTTCTCCACCGGCGTTATTGGTCTTTTTCTCCGGCGAGTTCTTCCTCTCTATCAAGAGGAAAGGTGAGTCCAAAGATAGTGGAATATCTTGTTCCACAGTCTCTCTTCTCCAATTTTCAGTGCACCGATGTCAATCAGTTCATTATATTTGTTTCTGTTTTTTCCTTCTTTTTTTTTTCTTTTGTTTGATTCTTTTTGTAAGCTTTTAGTTTTATTTGGATTTTACTGGTTATTTTCGTTATTGAATAACAAAATTTGGTAGTCTTTGTCTCTACGATTGTGGTTGACTGTACTTCTGAGATGAAACCTATTAATAAAGACTCAGCTTTTATAGAAACTAAATAGGACTCGTTAAATCTTCTGGGTAAAATTTCGATCAGGAAAAGAAAAGAAAGTTTTTTTTTTTAGTTTAGCATTACTCATTGGGATATTGAAGCTCTTTATTTACTTGAATCGTGTGTATGAGTTGGATGAGTGGCCTTTTCTCATATTGATTCGGGGATAATAAGAGCGTAATCGTGTCGATAAATATCTCATCCTCATTTGGAATTGAGCATGTGAGTAGGTTTACTGAACTTATGATCCCGCCATTTGTCCTCTCAACTGTCACTAAATGGATTTCAAGACACATTTTTTTTGTCCTTAGTCCCTGACCTGTAGTTGCCTTATTGAGCATTTAGGGAGGAAGTTGAAACATGCTTAATCAGGTTCTACAAATGAATAGGCCCTTAAGGTCTATATTGCGTAAAATTATTAACTTAGCAGTGACTAATAGAGCTAGTAAATTAACTCGTCTTGATTTACTATTTTGGTTTGCAATAAATAAGGAAGAATGTATGAGCTAATAGCATATACCTATCAAGCCACAGTATAAGATTATCTGTTGAATAAAATCCAAAGTTTCAAGGTTTACCATGTATGTACTTCTAAAATTACAGCACTGTAATCTATTTTCTGTTGATTAGGTGTTTATAGTTTTATTTGCATTTACTATCTAAGATAACAAACAATTTTGGAATTGGCTAATTTAATGTATGTATTTTCAATAGGTAATGTACAGACATAAAGATGGTAGGGTGCCTTACAGGGTTCTTACTTGCTTAAACCAAATGGTGACATATACCTGACACTTGAACATCTTATCTTCTTCTCGCTTTATTACTTTCTGACTTTCGACAAAATTTCTTTCGACATGTACTGAGTTAGATGGGCACCTTTGTTTTGTTAGCTGGATTTGTCGAACTGATCTGATCATGAATACTTGTCTTTATTTATTTATTTTTCATTTTCTCGACAGGTAATTCATGCTTAGGGATAGAATAAGTATGGTGGTTTGGGAAAGCAGGAGACACAACAGTGACTTTCCTAGCTAGACTATGCTTCACCAGAAAGAAGGATACTATGAGAAGTGTAAGTTCTTAGCTTCTCCCATGACATCTAGATGTTATGAAGAAAGAATCGAGACTCATTGAAATGCAAAGTTCTAGATTTCAAGTCAAAGGAACAGATCTGTTCCACGTGAAAAGCTGGATAGAGTTCTTGATACATGTATCTAATTGTTGCTGACCTTTTCCCATTCATCTTGCTCTACTGGAAGGCTTCAGATGGAGGAAGGTTTGGGAACCAGTGAACAACTTCCTGAGGATGAGGGAAGTGATAACGAGGCTGCCAGTGAGGAAGTCTTTGATATTACATGCAATGGCATTGAGAGCGATGGTGACCAAGTGCTAAACATTGAGGCCAATGAGCTTGGAACTACTGCTGGGCAAATTCTTGAGTTTGAAAGCCATGCAGCTGAGAAAAACTGTGAGCATGTGCTTAATTTTGAAAGCGGTGCCCCAAGGGACAATAGTCATCAGTTACCTGAGTTTCATAGCAATGGCCTTGAGGATCCAAGATGTGGCGATACAGCAATTATTGATGGTCACACTGGTTCATCCCTGGGAAAGTCTTATCCCCCTCCGGTTGTCGGCATGGAATTTGAATCTTACGAGGATGCTTATAATTATTACAACTGCTATGCTAAGGAGCTTGGTTTTGCCATCAGGGTGAAGTCTTCATGGACAAAACGCAACAGTAAAGAGAAGCGCGGTGCTGTTCTCTGTTGCAATTGTGAGGGTTTCAAGACAATGAAAGAAGCAAATAGCCGAAGAAAAGAAACAAGGACAGGTTGCTTAGCGATGGTAAGGTTGAGATTGGTGGAGTCCAATAGATGGAGGGTGGATGAGGTTAAGCTTGAACATAACCATCTCTTTGATCCTGAAAGGGTGCAAAACTCCAAGTCACACAAAAAGATGGATGCAGGGGTTAAAAGGAAGTTAGAGCCAGCAGTTGATGTGGAAGTGCGAACAATTAAGTTGTACAGAACTCCTGCTGTTGAGACTCCAGGCGAGGGAAGCTCAGATGAAAGAGCAGTCAGCAGCCAGATTGATGGGTCCACACGTTTAAAACTCAAAGAAGGTGATACCCAAGTCATATACAACTTCTTCTGTCGGGAGCAGCTTACGAAGCCAAACTTTTTCTACATTATGGATTTTAATGATGAAGGGTATCTAAAGAATGTGTTTTGGATTGATTCCAGATCCAGAGCGGCATATGCTTATTTTGGTGATGTGGTTGTGGTCGACACAACATGCTTGTCAAAAAAATATGACATCCCGCTTCTAGCATTCTTTGGACTAAACCACCATAAGGAGACTCTTTTGTTGGGCTGTAGTTTGCTTGCTGATGAAAGTTTTGAGACATATGTTTGGTTACTGAGAGCATGGCTATCGTGTATGTCAGGACGCCCTCCACAAACTATCATCACAGATAGCTGCAAAGCCTTGCAAAATGCAATATCTGAGGTATTTCCTCGGGCTCACCATAGGCTTAATTTGTCAATTATTTTGGACAGCATTGTCAATTCAGTAGGGGAAGTGGGGGAATCAGAAGTATTCCATGAGGTACTGTATAATACGGTGTATAGCTCTCTTAAAATTGATGAATTTGAAGTTGCATGGGAGGAGATGGCCCAGCAATTTGGATGTAGGGGCTATGGGTGGTTTCAAAGTTTGTATGAGGATCGAGAACGATGGGCTCCTATTTATATGAAAGATACATTTCTGGCTGGAATATCTATTGATCAGCGTGGTGAGTTTATGTGTCCCTTCTTTGATGGATTTGTACATAAACAAACAAATTTGAGAGAATTTTTTGACATATATGATTTTGTACTGCAAAAGAATCATCAGAAGGAAGTTCTTTGTGATCTTGATTCAAAAGAATTTAGCCCCGTCTTGAGAACAAGGTGCAATTATGAGTTACAGCTCTCCAAATTGTATACTAAAGAAATATTTTTGAAGTTCCAAGAGGAGATGTCGTTGATGTCTAATTGTTCAGGTATAGCACAAATTCACGCCAATGGACCCATCATCACATATATGGTTAAAGAACGAGGGGTTCAAGGAGACACGAGTGATGCAAGAGATGTTGAAGTTACTTATGATAAAATAGGGGTAGAAGTTCGATGCATGTGCAGTTGTTTCAACTTCAAAGGCTATCTCTGCAGACATGCTTTATCTGTGCTCAACTACAATGGTATAGAGGAAATCCCAAATCATTATATATTGACCCGCTGGAGAAAGGATTTTAAACGCTTGTATGCACCAAAACTTGGCTCAAGCAACATAGATATTAGTAACCCTGTTCAACTGTTTGATCATTTGCACAGACGTGCCATGCAAGTAGTTGACGAAGGGATGGCTTCTCAAGATCACTATATGGTTGCTTGGCAGGCGTTTAAGGAGTCCTTGAATAAGGTTCGTCTTGCAGCGGACAAACGTGTATCATAGAACTGAGTTGAGGTTTAACAATTTGTGTAGCTTCTGAACTTTTTTTTTGTACTATAATTTAGCAACAATTGTCCACACATCATTATGTATAGTGAGTGCATAACTGAATTTAAACGCCTGAGAAAGTTCGAGTTTTGTTATTTCATGCTTTCAGCAACTAAATAAACTCAAGACAAGTTTTAAACAGAAACAATACAAATGTTATTCAAAACCCTTGTACACTTCACAAAAATCTTTTCCTTTTCTGTATGATAAAACATCAGTTGCAACAAATGACTTTCATTATAATATATATTTGCAAGGAAACACTGTTGAGATTCTATTTGAATATAGTAAATAATTAATGAGTTCAAACACCCTCAATTGATTACTAAGTACTTCAATATAGACATTTTTCTAAAATTATTTTCACTTTTTTTTAACCAACGACCATTACTCTGTCCGTCTCATATTAGTTGTCCACATTATTAAAAATTGTTATTTCAAATCATTTGTTTTTGCAACCACCATCCCCATTAAATAAATACTCCGTCCCCCTCGTACGAAAAATAATAGTTATTTTAAATTATTTGGTTTTAAGAGAACTAATATTTTTTTTCTTTCATATTTTGCCCTAAAAATTAGTACAACTATTCAAAAATACCCCTATATAAAATATTCTTCTTTAGCCTGCAGGTGGCAGCTTAGAAGCTTAAATCAACTATCGCCATTTTTTGCTGAAAGACAACGTCCGCCAGTGGCTCAGGTGGGAAGTTTTATCTGAAATTGTTCAAAGTTGTCAACAAACTAGCAATTCTTTAGTTTCTCCTTCTTGTCGCTCAATCTTTTCACTTCTCACTCCCAGAAGTGATCTCTATATTAGTCTGTACATACCTAATTGACCTAAACTGTTAGCTATAGTAATTTTGATATGAAATTTCCGATCTGTGCTCAGATAGTATAGGGCGCTTTTAGTGAGCTTTATCTCCTAAATTTTCATCTGTAAAAATGTCTACTTCCAGTTTTCCATTCAGAAATATAATGTATATTTGAGTACTAACTATAAATCAAACTTCCTATGATTATTTCTTTGGTAGCATTAGTGTGCTTGACGTTTTCATTGCGGTGTATCTTTAGCTTATAGTCATAGTTAATTTTGAGCTGAGGGTATATCGGAAATAACAGCTCTACCTCTGAAGCAAACGTCAGGTTTGCGTACATACTAACCTCCCCAGCCCTCCACTTTGTGTAACTACACTGCGTATGTTGTTGTAGTCATAGGTAATTTTGAGAAGACAGTTTTTTTTTTCTGTTATGATCTGAAGTTCATTTTTCAAATTTGAACCATTTTTTTCTGCCCAAGGATGTTGATATTCTCTTTTTAATTCTTGACTAGGAAAATGGTTTTGTAGCGCTGGTCAATTCATGTCTATTTAGATCAATCGTTCAAATTCTGTGTAGTTTCTTTATCAGCACAATGATAAAAATAGCCTATTTATTTCCTTTATTGAGAAGACTCAACTTAAAGGTTATCAAGTACTTTTTATACTGAGACAGATCCTAAGAACTGTTTTTATCTTTTGGGTAGGGCTGGAGGTAAATTAGATTTCGAATAAATTATTGCTCACAATAGAACCAGTAGTATGTGGTTGCCTAAAGATACATTTAACTATGGGTAAGACAAGTGCTTGTATCTACAGCAGTAAATACTCTGATGCTTCTTGCATATAGAAACAGGAGGAGAAAGAACTTAAATAAACATTATTGCCATGTTTGGTTGCCTATTTTCTTTTTCACCCTCATTACTGACTCATAGGAGTTTGGAGTTGAAGTATGTGGAAGTGTTATTGTAAGCTACTATATTGTTAATGAGATAAACATTCACGTAAAGCTTAAACTCCCCACCTTCCCACCCTCGACCGTGCCCACAAAGGAATGTACACAGGGAAAAAAACGAAGAACCAAAAAAACAAGCCAAGCGGTGGTTGTTTTTCCTTGGCTTATCGAACTAGTGTATGCCCATTCCTCCTTTGATGACTCCCAGTAGAGAAAGCGTCAATTTTCCGATGTGGATTGAAAGGAAGTTGGGGATGGAACTGTTGTTCAGTGGAGCGCCGGAGTGCGGAGGTTGTTCCCATCATTGAAGTCAAGGTGTGGGACTGAGCCTTCCGAATGAGAAAGAAGAAAAGTGCTTAGTTTCGTTGGAAAAACCAACGCAAATATCATATTGACTTTCTCTCTCCCTACTTCTAAAGATAGATAGAAAGGGTTGGAGAGAATTTCAAAAAATCATTCTCTCCTTTCTAAAGCTGCGCAAGGCGGCAAAACATTTTATACTTGGATGATAGATGCGCATATATCCCTGTGCGGAAGAAGATGAGCACGCAAAGGAGTAAACTTAGAGATGAAAGTACTTGAGTAATAGTGGGTTGGAGTCCTATATAGTGAACTTGCCATGGAAAGACACAGTTCATTTTCAAAGTTTAACTAATAATATTAGGGCCAAAAAGAAAATAAAAAAAATGCTCTAATGGAGGTGATATTAAGAAGATCATGCCGGCAGACGAGTTTTACGTTTATGTATGTCAAGCAACATGGACAACTCAATGATAGTACGCTGTGGACTATCTCATTTTCATGTTGGCCGATTGAGTGGTTCTATCTCTAGTTCTCTATAGTCTCTAGTTATGCAGCTGTTTCTTCTAACTGTGAAAGTAAAGAAGAAGTTACATTGATCTTTTCCCTTAGAAATTTATTTTTCTTGAGTGAAAATTATCGCTTCTAAGGAGAAAAATTTGCCTACATAATATCAATATTAATTGTTAATCAATTCTTTTTCCTGGTAGATGAACTTTTTTTCTTCAGGTGTTTGCATGTGTACCGAAAGGTAGAAACAAAGGAACTTTTCCTATGGATAAACTAAGAAGTAAATATAATGTTGAAATGGATAAATGACAGCTATATACTCTTCTTTTTTACAACCTTATGGCTTTCTCATACTTCAGGCCAATATTGAAATTGAAAGCTAGACCAGTGTAAGCAAAATTTCTGATATTGTAAAATACAACTCAAAGTCTTGTATAGGAGAACTCCCACAGAAAAACACTTATTTCCTGGATTGAAAGACACATCACAATATTATACAGTAACCATATTCCAAATATCACTACGCCTGTCATTAGATCCACAATTGGGGGAGAAATACATCTGGAGTTTTTTCCTTATTGACATCATTATCTAAAATTGGTGTTTTGGGCTCTATGTTTCACTTTCTTCTTCTTCTCCCACTTTCCACTCTAGGGGTTGTTTTGACCACCTTTGACCTATCCTCTTCTTAATGTATTACAGAGCTTGATGTTGATGCTTCTGCAACACTCCAAATGGATGGTCTTTCACTCAATGCTGCCATCTTTGATGATGAAACTGAGGAATTCGATATTGATGGAGAGTGTGCGATGACGGAATATGCTGGTCAATCTGGTGTTCTTGAAGGCGAAAACCCTGTTCCTCCGACTGTTGGAATGGAGTTCGAGACATATGAGGATGTGTACTACTTTTACAACTGTTATGCTAAAGCGCACGGATTCGGGGTCAGAGTGAGTAATACATGGTATAGGAAGAGTAGGGAAAGGTATAGAGGAAAACTAAGCTGCAGCAGTGCAGGATTTAAAAAGAAAAGTGAAGCAAATCGGCCCAGACCTGAGACAAGAACTGGCTGTCCAGCTATGATCAAGTTCAGATTGATGGAGAACAAAAGATGGAGAATAATTGAAGTTGAACTTGAACACAACCACCTCATTCATCCGTTAACCGAAAAGTTCTATAAATCTCACAGAAACAACAGTTCTGGGAGTAAAAGGCCCTTGCAGATGACTGGTAATCAAGAAAATCAGAAAATTAGGTTATTCAGAACTGTCATTATTGATCCAGATGATGATGGAAAATTAAACATTGATGAAGGTGAATTCAGGAACACGATTGACCAGTCAAACAACCATTTGATTCTTAAACCTGGAGATGCTCAAGCAATTCTCAGTTTCTTCACTGATCTACAGTTGGTAAACCCTGATTTCTTTTATGTAATGGACCTAAATGAGAAAGGATGTCTGCGGAATGTGTTCTGGGTAGAAGGAAGATGTAAGGCCACATATGGTTATTTTGGTGACGTGGTTAGAATTGACACTGCTTGTTTGATCTCAAAATATGAGGTTCCACTTGTGGTATTTGCTGGAGTTAACCACCATGGACAATCTGTGCCACTAGGCTGTGGTTTGGTTGCAGGAGAGACTGTAGAGTCATTTATATGGTTGTTGAGGGCATGGCTGACATACATGGTTGGCCGCCCTCCACAGACCATCATTATTGACGAATCTAGAGCTATGCAAACTGCTATCGCTGATGTTCTCCCGCGGGCATCTCATTGCATTTCTTTGTCGCATATCATGAAGAAAGTTCCGGAGGAATTGGGTGGGTTACACGCATATGAAGTCATCAAGAAAGTATTTACTAAAGCTATTTACCAATCATCAAGAATAGATGATTTTGAAACAGCTTGGGAGGACATGATGCTATGCCATGGAATTAGGGACCATAAATGGCTCCAGACACTCCACGAAAATCGTAAACACTGGGTCCCTGTCTATTTAAAGGATACATTTTTAGCGGGGATGTTTGGTGTGACACTCCAGGAGAGAGAGGTTTCTTCTCCTTTTGATGAGTATTTGTCTAATCATACTCCCCTGAAAGAGTTCCTTGACAGCTATAACCAATGTCTGAAGGAAATCTACCAAAGAGAAGCACTGGCTGATTCAGAATCGAGGAATCCAAGTTGTATGTTGAAATCAAGATTTTATTTTGAAATGCAGCTATCTAAAATCTACACCAATCACATATTTGCTAAATTTCAAATCGAAATAGAGGGAATGTTCTCATGTTTAAGCACAAGACAAGTAGGTATTGATGGGTCAATCATAACATACATAGTTAAAGAACGTGATGTTGAGAATGTGAATGAAGCAAAAGATTATGAGGTTACGTTTAATACAGCTGTTGCCGATGTTCTTTGTGCATGTGGTTTATTCAACCTGGAGGGCTTCCTGTGCAGGCACACATTATGTGTTCTAAGTCAGAATGGTTTCAAGGAGATCCCTCCTCAGTACATTCTTTCACACTGGAGAAAGGATATTCACCGTAGCTATGTTCTTGACTACGGCTGCAATTTTATTGACACCAAGAATCCAGTTCACAGGTATGACAATTTGTACAAGTGTGCTGTGAAGTTGGTGGAAGGGGGGAGAAAATCACATGAACGATACAAGGTCACCTTAGAAGGGTTAAGGGAGATATTGAACAGAGTTATTTTGCAAGATCATAACACTCTTTAGCTTCTCAAGAAGAGCTGTGAAATATGTATGTAGGCATACTGAATGTACACTTGTAATGATTTAAGCTCTTAACGTTCAGATTTAAAACTTCATCTTTTACATGTGCCCGATATGAAATATTTATCATGGAAAAGGTAAATATAACTAAATTTATACTTGTTTACGTTTAACACTTGGAAGAGCAGAGATGCTTAGCTTTTGTAGTGGACAATTAGTCCCACATCGGAAGAAGCTAATAAAAAGACAACAGAGAACTGGTACAAAAACAAAGGCGTGATACGTTATCAAAGCATACCTTTCTCGGCCTTTTGGCTAAGATCAAGTGTAGTATCTGTTCTTATCAGTTTAATATCTGATATGTGGGCCATTGGTCCACACGATATTAACTCAGTTTTTTTAGGGGGAGAGTCCATCAAGGTAGCTTGCTACCTGGGCTCTCAAGCGTCGCCCATGCGTTGCACTACTGCACGGGCCTGGCGCACCCCACCAAATCTAGTTCAATTTTTTGAAGGCTTACATTTAATTAAAGAAGCCCATCAATACTTGGCCCATTTATATGTAATTTTGGTCCAATTGCTGGTACTTTAAAAATATAATAATGACCCATCAATTTACGTAGTGGATAGTCTGAAATTTAGGATTCGAACGTCTTTTCAGTAGCTATAGATAGATTGAGTATTCATTTACCTCCGAATTTGGATGTGACCGAAAACCCGAGTTCAATGCAAATCTCGGCAGCAGGTTTAATAAAAACTAATAGCACGACTCCTTAACACGGGATTGTTCTCACCAAGAAAGTACGAAATTTGGTTGAACAATTTACAGTCATGGTAATGTATCTTATAATATTGCGTAAAATCACAATTAGGAACTGATTGATTTTGCACAGGAAAAAGGCGACGCATCTGAAATTGAAAAACAGCTTTGATACACAAACTCCTTTTTAGGCCATACTATCAATGCCCCATGATACTTTGTAAGACTATCAACGCCAGTGGGCTCAACTCAACATAACCTATAATTCAGAGACCAACAGATATGATACAAACTAACTTGAACATCCTATACCACCACTCGCATAACGCCAACCGGCTTAATCTCTTTCTAGGTTCAATCTCCTTATTTGAACAGATTTCAATATCAGAAGACGTCTGGATGAAAGCGTCCAGGGATAGAGTTGCATTGCTGAGCCTGCTGCAAATGCATTTTCAAAGAATAATTGTTGACCTGCAAAGATGACCATGAAGTCAGTAAAGTTAAAGACTGGAGTAACTTGTATCTCGCTCACTTAGAACCTGAAGAAGTCTCCTTATGATGGGGAGAATAGTTGAGTTCATGCGAGCAACAATAATGCAAATACAAATAGTTGAGTTTGTTGTGTCACAATTTTTTTTATTGGAAACTACATGGAGACTAGTTTGAATTGATGTAAACATGTTTCACCAAACAATACTAGAGTGCATTATCCAAAGTTTTATCTCGAAACCTTTTATCCATTGTCCTCTAGTAAATGAGCAACGATTAATAACTATTATATTAACGAAAATTTCAAAGCAATACCCTGAGTGATAAAGTAGTATTTTTCAACCAAAAAAAAGAAGAAGAAAATCTCCAGTGTTTTCTAAAGAGGAAGTCCGCATTCAGATTCAGTAGTTCAAAGGTTAAGCATTTTTTCGAAATAAGATATTGCAAATGTTGAAGTGTCTCCATGCAAGGATCAAATGACATTCAGTAGAGAGGTTTAGCATTTAAACATTAGTTGCAAGAACGTTGAACACTCTCTCTTCTATGGTTGTTTCATGTTGCTAATAGCAGTACTAAATTTTCTGTTAAGAGCATTGTGATTAGCTTCCATCTTTCTTCTTAGCCCATGTGCTAGCATTTCCTCAAGGTGCTACATACCTTCTGTAGGAGTCTTTACCTTTCAAAAGTTACATCTCCCATCTCTTAATAAAATATTTCTTTATCTTTCTAAATCTTTAATTTTGCCACATTATCCTTTAAAAGCTTGTCCTCAGATGCAAGACTTCTGAATAAGACTTGCATAAATGGCACTAATATCAGCAAACAAAAATAATTCTGATCTCTTGTTATTGTTGTAATTAAAAACACATCTCCATTTATAGTGCATTGATGCAACAAAAATAATATATGAAGCTGCAGCTTTTACCTCAAGAGTTTTCAATTGCTCTTGATATTGAGCAATCAACTGCTTCAGCTGCTGCACTTCCTGGATCCTATCATCATTGTGCTCCTTTTGTCGTTCATGTTGGATGGCCACTAAACGTTTCAGAATGATATTGTCTCGAAGAATCAGTTCTATTTGCTCCTTCAGTATCATATTTTCCTGGAAAATAAACGGTGAATATTGAATGACAGGCAAAGGTCAATAAACTAGTATGTCAAAAAGGTAAATTTTGCAAACATGACTAAAATTGCTGTTCTCTTACTAGTGAAGCACTACAGTAGCCAGAAATCTGCTCATAAAATGAATTGAAGAGCCAACAATATAGGCATTACCAAAATAGTTTTCTAGCTCACTCCTCTGAGAAAAACAGTAAATACACCAGAAAAGTATGTTTGATAAATATCATCCATAACTCTTTAGCAGGGAATTTGTTGTCTGGTAAATCTATAGACTACAATATACTTAAATGTACAATACCAACCTTCTGAAAATTTTGAGCTGCTTCTGCACTTGCACTAGCACTAATGGATTTCTCTAAGCTCTCCAACACTATTGTCACACGAGCCCTAGCATCATCTGTGCTTGTAGCACTCATCATTTCCCTCACAAACAACTCCACCCATTCTGTGCCATCAGCTGGAGGCTTATTTAGGACAAAAGCAGTGTTCACTATACCTGCAAATTTTGCATGCAAATAAGATCCTTTCTCCACAATTGATGAAAATCTAGACTTGGTTAACAAGATGCGAATGAGCTGCTAAGTGGGCACATTTGCACCATTGGATGATTATCTTTTAACATTAGACATTTTCATATATCACATACATGTTCTTCTAACTGCCATATATCAGCAATACATATAGTTAATTACTAAGCTTTTCCTTCTCTATACTCTCTCTGTTTCAATTTGATTGTTTGATTTTTCCTAGACACGGAGTTTAAGAAAGTAAAGAAGACCTTTGAATCTTTTGGTCTTAAAGTGAAGATATGTAGAATGTACCAAAATGTCCTAATCTTGTGGTTTTAAGCATGCCATGTGAAAAGTTAGAAATAAAGAGTTGTCAAAAAAGGAATGCGGCATTCTTTTTGAAACGGACTAAAAAGGATAGTAAGACAAACAAATTAAAACAAAGGGAGTAATTACTAAGGTAAGAAAAGGAGCCCAAAAAAGAAGCCAGTGTATCTCTAATGATATCAACTACACATTTGCATAATTGAATATATCCGAAGAGTAAAATTCCTTTTCTCCTATGTTTACAAGTATCTGATAGTGTTCAAGACTGAATGTCATGCACAATCCGGTACAACTTTTTATTTATCCATGGTAAGCAAAAAATAACAATCTAATTCATATTCTAATTTATAACTTCAAATTGTGTTTTTAGTTAATCTATTTACATTTCTCTTCATATCATCAAGGTCCTATACCATAAAATCATGTTGGAGAAGTAGCAATAAAAAAAATTGCTGAAGAGAAGTAGCAAAAATTAAAACGGGTAGCAATTATGAGGAACAGATGGGACCAGAAATTTTCAGAAAAAATGTCCCGTCAATGACCAGTAAACACCGTAGAAACCACTGTCATATCAGTGAGAACTAAACCCTATTTAGGAGTACTTAGGTTGATCAACCAGTCTCCTTTTTTCTGATGGAAGGGATATGGTTGACCTTTTCCTGGAGCAATTTTGCAATACCATGCAATTAGTGAGATAGTCAATAACATACATATTTGCAGATATGTATCCACTCCAACTTCAGAGACTTAGGAATCATTTTGACATGAACGGAGTAATAAAAATGAGAAAAAACTAGCATCTCCTTAATCAGCACTCAAATATCAAACATAACATTTATACATACCACCGTCCATCTCTCCATCAGCTTCTGAGGCAGAAACTGACTTTCCTTGTGCATGAATAAGATGAAGTTCATGCAGTCTCTTAATAGCAACATCCAAATCATTGCCACATTCCTCCAAGGCTTTCTCAAGAAACTGAACAGTATATAATAAAACACTTAGTACCCAGAAACTCGTTAAACAAAAGCAACAACAGAGTTCTTAACAGAAATACAGAATACATAAACAATCAAATCTTTTCACCTTTTAAGTAATAATTGATTGCATCTTTTGAGATTCTTATTATAGAAAAGACCACCAAGAAATTTAATTGAAATCATTGAGGGTTGCTTGATATTATAGGAAAAAATATTAAGTTACAATCAGATCATGTGAAAGAACTAACTAAAACTCTCCATTTCATTTTACACCACAACATTTGTATTAGCAAAAAGTTTAAGAAGCTACTTTCTTCTAAATATGTAGTATAGACCGTGGAGGGAACATATTAGAATGAATGTTTAAAAGTTAGTTTGACAAGGACGCATCACCACGAGTTTAAAAGTTGAATAGCCTTCAATATATTTGAATTGCTAAAAGTTGTGAAAGTAGTTTAGAAATGAAATGTTCCATGATGAAAATAATGTCTTATATATTGATGAAGCTAAAAGAGCTTAAAGACATTCTTTAGGCTTAACCAACTCCCATCCCATCCAGCCGGTTAATCCTTTAGTATGGCAGATAAACACATACAAAGTCATATACATTCATCCAAATCTATTCGGAGCTCCTTTACTATTGTAGATAAACACTTACAAAGTCATCTGCATTCATCCCAGTCTATTCGTACTTCGTAGCAGTTCATTCCGATACAAGAGAGCAATTTACTTACAATAACTAAATGACGTTAAAGAAAGCCTTAACACACTGTACATAATTTCTCCAATTAAGGAACATATACAGCAACAAAATTCTAGAGCCAGATAAAAGTAAGAGGATCATACCTGACAATCTACATCGGGAAACAAAGCTTTCAGATGATCAATGGAAGCTGCCGCTGGCGGCGGCGGCGAGAATCGTCTCGGGGAGGTGGAGGAACACCGGAGCTTCTTTGAAACAGGCGTCGATGGTGAAGTCGGAGACGGCGATTGTAAATCTTCGAAGAAGGATCTCTTGCCGCAAACCATCGCAGACATTGTATAATGTCCAAATCAAATTGAACTTTTACAGCAACACCTTCTTCAATTTCTCAATCAAATAAATTCATCTGATTCTGTGATCGGGATATAGGATTTAGGGTTTTTGAAAGATACTAAGCGAAGAGATAAGGGGATAGGTTATTGAGATTCGAAGTTTTTCTTGTTCGCTGCTTTGCTTTGTAGTATATTCCTTCTTATTGGGGCCTTTCTTTTAGAGAGAGTTAGCATAAACTTGAGACTTTGGTGTGATGTTGATAGGTGATGGAAGGCGGGTAAGAGGATAGCAAACACGCGCCTAATGTCGCGCTTTTGAATATCTTTCCGATATATTCATCGGGGACGTTACAGATAAGGATATGTGGGATCTGTTTTTTTGTTTTTAAGTTTTTTCTATAATAAACATGAAAAGACATAAAGTCATCATAAAAAATGCTCTAAATTTTATAAAAGATACTTTAATTATGTAATTGTCTTATTTTCCCATTAAACAATTTTAAACAGATATTATTATATTATTTTTCAATCAGCCCCAGATTTAAGAAACAATTGTGTTCAAACACCAATCATTACACGACACCATGGGCGTAGCTTACCTCATATTGGACACCATTCGTCAGAAAATAATACCCTATATTTAAGTAAAATGATACACAAAGTGATTAAATAACATCTTTTGGATACCCTTGACGAAAAAATGTGTTGTAGTCTAGTGATTTTAGATGTCTTGAAAAAGTCATAAGTGCTCATGTGTTTGAATCTCACTAGCCACAACTTTTTCCCCCTTTTTTTGACAACCTTCATGAAATTCCTGACTTCGCCACTGCATGACATGTGTTAATTTAATTAAACATGTATTTTTTTTTCATTTTAAGTTTTTTCTTTATTTCTCTCTCTTATATTTTGACTTATTTTAATTTTGATTTCATCTTAAATTTCATTTCATCTTCCATCCCCACTTTCAAGTGATCCATCCCTCCATTTTTTTTCTTTTTCTTCACCTCCCACCCTCACCCCACCCCCCACGTCAAGTTGAACCTCTCTCTCATTTTTTTCTTTTCTTTTTCTTTTTCTTCTCCAGTCAAATTCTTTATTTCAATGATTATTTTATAAAAAAAAATCATACTATTTTCTAGACTTTATTGAATTATTGATAACAAAACTAATTATTTTTCTAAAAAAATTTATAATTTTAAAGGTATCATCAATTACTCCTTTTCATATAACTTCAAAATTAGAAATGATAATATTAAAAGAATCAATGAATTTCCTGAAAAATGAAAGAATTTAATTGAAAACGGATAAAAAAACTATATGATACTTCCTAATCATCTTGAAATCTAATGGGTTTATCAAATTGTTCGAAATGTAAGAAAATATTTAGATAAAGTTTTAAAATTAAAGAGAGTAAAAGTAATAGTAGTAAAAAAGGAAGGTGGAGTTGTGGTAAAAATGGGGACACTGAAAGTGAGAAGCTTCAATGGCGATGACAATTGATTTTTGAAGAAGAAAGAAGAAAGACAGAAAAAATAAAAAGGAAAAAAAGTTAAAATTAATAAGAAAAATAAGAAAATATACTTTATAATAAAATACTTGTAAAAATAAAATTATATTAATTATTTTAGGTTGCTCACTCTGTTTGAGAGAGTGCACACATTCTCTATGTCAGGTGGACAAAAATGATGTAATAATATCAATTCAAGATTGTATAATGAGTAATAGGACGTCCGCATAGTTAAAGTGTCTTTTTGAAAATTTGTGATAAGTTCATGTGTCACTTTATGTCTTTTCTCTATAATAATATACTTTGTGTAATCTCACGGAAAGGAAAGTCTGGGAAGTGTAGGTGTATGTAGACCATACTCTTATTTCAGAGAAAAGATATTGTCTCTAATAGATACTTGATGAAAAATAGATCAAAGAAGTATGAAAAAGGAAATAAAAGAATTTAAAAAGTTATGAAAGGATAAGCGAGACTACACTCTGCTACTTGCTAACGTACCGCATTATTTTGTGCCTTCTAGATAAGGTCATATCATCGTAAGCTGAAATTATATCATGTCTTTTCTAGTCACTTCTCTTCAATACTTCTTCGATCTATACATCCACTTCTCTTGAAATCATCCATCATCAACATCTCACACATCCGCATTGGATATCCATACATCTCCCCTTCGTATGATTGAACCATCTCAGCCTAGTTTTTTGCATTTCATCCTCCACCAAAGTAATTCTTACTTATCCTAAATCTTTTCATTTATAATTTTATCTCTCATAATATGACCATACATTTATCTCAACATCTTCATTTTCGCAGCTTTCATCTTATGAAGGTGAGAGTTCTAAATTGCCCAACAATCTGCATCATACAAAAATAGTTAGTCTAACTGTAATACTTGCCTTTAAGTTTTGAAGGCACCTTCTTATTACTTAAGACTCTCGATGGGAGCCTCTATTTCATCTACCCTGCACCACTACAATGTGTGACATATATCATCCTCACAAAATGAATGACTTCTATGGTTGAACGTTAAACATGAATATGTAGAACCAATCAAATAGGATTCATGCCTAGTGCTAAACCACATAAGCCATTTATCTTGTAAAGAAATTGGTGGAGCAGTCGGACTGAAGTGACATGATCACATATGATTGGTTGGAACATATTATTTATACGCGTGATATGTTTTTATTAATATTTTATTAGAATTGACACGCTATGTCATTTTTCACATGTGATGTGATTTCATTAACTCATTTATTTGACTCGGAGTGGCATGTCATTTGATATATCACACTAAATTGGGTCTCTAGAATAAGATGATATTTTGAGCTTAGGTATGTGACTCATCATTTATATCCCAATTGACAGACTAATCTAATAAAATTGAACTTCAATTAAATATATATTTATTACACCTAATTAATCAAATCATATCAAATCACAATATTTATTTAGATTGATATAATTTAAATTCAATAAAATTTCATTATCTAGAAAGGCAAACAAAATTTTCAAAAATATTTGCTCTAGTAGTAATTTTCTACAAAATGTTCTCTCAAAAAAATGTACATTATTATTTCAATTGAAATATTTGGAATAATTCTACCACTTTTATTAGGAACAACCTTTTTAGTGCTAGCTGAATGAAAGTAATGAAGTCACATCCAAACACTTAACAAACTGCCAAATGCCCGTTTCCTCTGCTAACTTTTCCAGTAACCATAGATCTATCTTTTCTTTTTGTCACCTTCCACGCTTGAATTGTCAGTGTTAAATCAAATCACTATTATTTATTATAGTTAATAAAGATTAAGGCAATAACATATATTAATTAATCATAACTAATAATAAAAGTAACATTAATTAATTTGATAGGAACATTAGTGGTGAATAATTAAAACACTAATTATTTTTATCGATAATATACGCCCGCGCGTGTTGAAATAAATTCGTCCTCCTACTTAAAAAACGTGACCCTGCTAACGGTCATCTCTTTAAAAATACCGAAAGCCTCTCAGTTTCTGTTTTCACTCTCACTTGTTTCCCCTGTTTAAGCCAAAAAAAACTGCAAGGATATTCTAAGCGAGCTGATAATGGTGAAGATCATAGCGTGCTTTCAGTTGCAAAATCGGAGTTCTAGGGTTTGGACTCCATTTCCGCTAAGCAAAAAACTAGTTCGGAGTTTTGGTTACCGTAAACTCCCTGAACAGCTACTCAATATCTCCGTCCTCAAATTGGATGGCTCTTCATTCGGTAAATGAGATTAATATTGGAATAGTAGATTATTTTTTGTTGCATTTTTTTGTGGTATAATTATGGTTAATGCTGGCTGGAATTTTGAATAGTTATCCATGTAGCGAGGAATGCTACAGTAGCAGACCTTAAACAAGCAGTTGAGGAAGCTTTCAATTTCTCGCGGGAGGATGAAGGCAAGATTCTATGGTATGAATGAAAGCTAATTATTTCTACAATGGTTGATACCACGTGAAAAAGAGGCGTATCTAGCCTTCGCAACATGTAGCTTGTTGCTTTTAATTTGATTCAGTTACACATGCATGAAAAAGGGGGAATGCTTATGTAATAGACTCCAATTGTGAATCCACTTAGATCCGCCTTTGACGAGAAGGTATCAATCGCCATATTGTGTTGCACTGTATTAACAGATAAAAATGAACAAGAACTCATTAGATGTGCTGTGATAATATGATTATGTAAATGAGTTAAAACTCTACAATTTGTTGCTGCAATAGTTAAGAAAGTTCTAGAATTGGTTATTTAATAGAAGATCTCATCAATTCAGCTTGCTTGCTTATAATTGGTCTTTGATTCGGTGACAATTATTACAATCATGTTAATGCAGAATGGCTGAAAATAAAAGGAATAAATTGAAATTTGAGGAATTGTTGGTCTTCTGTATTGCTGCGAATATGGTAGATCTTAAAGTTGTATTGCCTATTGATGCAGGTCACTAGTATGGAGTCACTTCTGTTTGTGCTATGGAAGTCAAAAACTTGTGAATGAAAAAACTTTTATTAACTGTTTTGGTATGAAAGATGGTGATCAGGTCAGTAGTTTTTCGTATTGTTACTGATTGGGAATCTAAATACAGTTCGTTTCTAACTTCTGAATACCTCTTTTTTCCATTATCAAAATTCACGAGGTAACACATCTATGTATAATGTATTAGTGGCTTGTGGTAGACTAACAACTTGCTTTTTGCAATTCGAATTGACTGACCCGAGGAAAAGGAAATAGTATTATATTTGATGAGTTTTGTTAGATGGATAGGCGACAGCCATGGGGGGCTCTTATGAGGCTTGAAGAACCATATACATTTTCTGGACTAAAGCAATGAATTTGTCTATACGGATACAATTTTTCTTGTCTTCATCCCCATGCTATTTTTGGATCTTCGAACTAGAATTAATTAATGAGTGTTGAGAAAAGAATTAAGTGTACTCTCCCTAACAGCTTAAGATTTTAGATGAGATGGTCACACACTTCATGGTATCATAGCATGCAGAATTCCCGAGATCGAATATTTCCATGTGCTTTTGGCCCATGAAAAAGAATCACGCCTGAACGTGAGGGGGTGTGTTGAGAATACAATTAAATGATATAAATGTATTCTCTCTAACAACTTAAACTTTTAGATGAGATGATCACACACTTCATCAATGAGCAACCAACTAAGGTTTTCTGCCTATCTATAGCTGGTTCATATGACAAAACTAAGCTAGAAAGTTAAATATTCTTAAGTGTTTGGTGAAAGACGATTTAATGGTACACTCATATGAGCGGAATCTCAGTTAAGGTACTAACATCTAGTATTGACAGCAATGGTGGCTATTTTCCTAGTGAGGTTACATGTGTATTTGAGGCATAGGAACCTCACCCTTACTTTTCAATATAAATTTGCTTTCGATGTGCTCTGAATTGATAAATGTTGCTAGTTACGGTTTACTAGAATAAGCAGTGAACATTCGATCCACTGCTCTGTGTTTTGCACACAAACACACACATATAGTCACACACACAAACAGTCAAATACACATATATGGTTTGAATGCTTCATAATCAAGCTCTTGCTAATTATAATGCTCCTGTGAACTTCGAGAATGATTTCCCAATACACTAACTACATTTTATGCTCCTTACCTTAACTTCTTTTTGCTTGGAGTCTGCAGCTTCAATTTGCACAGCATGTCACGTTGGAGTACAGGCCAGCTAAACAAAGATTGGATAGCCAATGTGACCAGTCCAAACAATGCTCTATGTATGTCCCCCTTTTGTATCTTTGCATCTACTATGCTTTATCTCACTTACTTCATCAACAAAAAAACAATGCTCTATGTAAGGGTATGCCTAAAATTTGTGACCTTTCTTTTCTGTAGATGGCAAATTTTTTAACGGACTTGAACACATAGTTGATATACCCCTTCATAGTTCATATGTATGTTATTTTGATGCTACACAATCAGACATTTTAATATAAAGTTAGCTATTAGTCAAGACATGAAACCTGGCTGCTTTCCCTTTTTTCTTTTGCCTGGATGCTAGTGAACCATCTTGTGCTACTTAGCCACCCAAAATCCTATCCTCTAAAAGGGGGTAACATGATTCACTGAATTTTGGGAAGACTAATCCATGAAAAGAGGCTGATATTTTGTCTTCCCTACTAAACTAAAGTGAGAGACGTGTCGATAGTCAAAGAGCTAAGTTGCAACCAGGTAATCAGCAAATAACTGAAGTTTCAATTGCTGAGAGTACACATATTGGGCTAATACATGTATCACTAACTACATTTTATACTTCTTACCTTAATACATTTTATGTTTCTTACCTTAACTAAATTTAGTATGTACTCCCTCCGTTTCAAAAAGAGTGATCTAGTTTGACTTGGCACGGAGTTTAAGAAAATAAAGAAGACTTTTGAATCTTGTGGTCCTAAATTAAAGTTCTGTAAAATGTATAAAATTGCTCTTTAATTTTGTGGTCTTAAACATGTCACCTGAAAAGCTAAAAATAAAATATTACCAAAAAAGAAAATAGGTCATTTTTTTTTAAACAAACTAAAAAAGAAAGGAGGTCATTATTTTTTAAACGGAAGGAGTACTCCGTATATGTTTGTATGCATACAATTTTCATCTGTCATAGAACAGAACTTAAGTGGCACCCTAACCATTTTTCTTCCAGTTCAAATTCTCATGAAGGGAATGTTTCAGTTAATGGCAACATTGACCATCAAGAGAAGAGCAAAAAGATTGGTGATTTTCAAGACGAGGATGCAATTCCTAAACCAGAATTCAAGCGGTCACATTTTTTAAGAAGATGGTTATCTCAATCAACATCTTGGATACCAAAAAAGAAAGCCTTAGCCTAACCTAGATGTTCCCCTTCACTTTGCTACCGGGTGCGTCTATCTAACTTTGAATCACTAACTAGGGGGCTGAGAAACTGGTCAGTTAAAGTTAAATGGTGTCTAACTGATTGTACTGTCTGTATATTCTGTCGAATATGGAGGATCTTTAGATATATTCTTATTTGTTTATTGAACAGGTTGTCAACCCGAAGTTGTTACTGCTAATTCAATTATTATTAAGACTTTGGATGCTTACCCAAGTTACTCATAATCTCTTCATTTTGCAGATGATTCTTGTTCATAGAGAAATATAGATCATAATTCCATACTTCCTTTTTCCGTTTCTTTTACCTTCTAGACAAAGTGCTAGGGGTGGAACTAAACGATATTCCCCTCCGTTTCATTTCATGTGACACTTTTCGAATTTCAAATTTTTAAATAAATTTATTTTTGACCATAAATTTTTTAACATTTTAAATTATCAATTATTTTGACTTATCTTACTTTTTAAGTAGTTTACAAATATATAAATTTCATTTAAAAAAATTAAAAATTTCATACATAAATTTTCAATTAAATTTAAAAAATGAAAAGTATTACATAAATTTAAAGGGAAGGAATATTGATAACTGCCATTCATGATTCATGATGGAAGTTTCAGATACAATTACTTGGAATAACAAGTTTTCATAATAAAAAAGGCTCTAAAAACTGTTTTGGTACGTAGTATTGGATAAACCAAAATATCCGTGATATTATTTTATTTAAGTATTTATATGTGACAGTAAGATAAAGTTAGATTTTCATTAAGTAAAAAGTTGAAAGATTTTTACTGGAAAATTTGGAATGAATCTGTAGACCCTTGCTAGCACCTCCGGCTCTAACAGGAATTTTACCATCATGATACAAATAATACTTCAAATTAAATTATTAAGTATGAGATAAAGTTCCACGTACCAAACGACCCTATGAAATAGCAACTTCCCTTTAAGATGTGGATAGGATCGGTGTATTGCTCAAGAAGCAAGCACCACGTAGCAAACAAAATAACAAATGGCACTCTTCTCTTTTCCATCCCCTAATGCTGACACGTATTAAGCCACATATGAACTTATATTAGTGCACTTTCAGTTTTTCAACTTCCCTTTTGTTTTCACCCAAATCTGAAAAATCACAAACACAAAAAACAAAAATATACTCGTACAAACAAAATGCAGGCAACAGCGGAGATACAAGCGGCGGGAAGCCCCCGTAGATCTCAGAAGCTTAAAGACAAGCAGGTGAAGGATCTAATTGTTGATAAAAGGAGACTTGTGGAGGTTCCATATACAGCCACGCTAGCAGACACCATAAACACTCTGATGGCTAACAAGGTGGTGGCGGTTCCGGTGGCTGCACCGCCTGGGCACTGGATTGGTGCCGGCGGCTCTATGATTTTGGAATCTGATAAACAGACGGGTGCTGTACGGAAACATTATATAGGGATGGTAACTATGCTTGATATTCTCGCACATATTGCTGGAAATGGTTGTGGTGATGATGATGATGCTCATCTTACGAAAAAGATGATGGTACCTATTTCTTCGATTATTGGGCATTGTCTTGAAAGTCTTAGTTTGTGGACCCTCAGCCCTAACACGAGGTATGTAGCGAGGAATTGAGATCTCTTACAAAAATATAAACTGATGTTGGGTAAAAATGAAGAAGAGATTACAAAACTAAAAAAATTGCGAAATTATAAGTGACCTACAAAATCAATCCTCCAGAATATGTATTGATATTGTTGGCAATTACTTTTGTAAGAATTTTTATTTTTAAAAAACATAAAAGGACTATATATACATAAAAAAATAATACTATATGATTACTTCAATAAATCACTGAAGTTTTGAGTACGTCCTTGCTGCTATTTTGGATATTCAAGGTTGTCACTCTATTATCTAATTTCACAAATGTATCTTACTAATTGCTGGTTTATATGTGAAGCATTGTGGATTGTATGGAGGTGTTCAGCAAAGGCATACATCGAGCCATGGTACCAGTGAATGGACGATCAGAAAATGTAGTTGGTGTTGAACTTACTGAGTCTGCATCATGTTACCGAATGCTAACCCAAATGGATCTGCTTAGGTTTTTGAATGACCAGCAGGAGCTTAAAGCTATCATGTCGCACAAGGTCTCGGATAAACAACTGCAAGCAATCACAGACACTGTTTTCGGTGTGACTAATAAGGCTAAAGTTATCGATGTGATCAAATGCATGAGAACAGCTTCGCTAAATGCAGTACCAATTGTGGAGTCGTGTAATGAAATAACAGAAGATCATACTCAGCTTGTAAATGTAAGTTTTAACTTTGCATTAGTATTCACTCGTTTGAATTTTATTTATATACACTAACAATATAATGATTCTTGTTTTCCACAGGGGAAAAAGAGGAAGATTGTAGGAACATTTTCAGCAACGGACTTGAGAGGTTGTCCTGTATCGAAAATGCAGCCTCTACTGAATCTAGAGGTCCTTGATTTCTTGAAAATGCTGTCGGGAACTCCTAATACCGGGATGAGATCTTCATGGAGGGAACAAGTGACATGCCATCCAGAATCGTCACTCGGGGAAGTGGTGGAGAAAGTTGTTTCAGACAATGTGCATCGTGTTTGGGTGGTGGATGAACAAGGCTTGCTGGAAGGAGTTGTATCCCTAACTGACATGATAAGAGTCATCAGGCTCTGGTATCTTACTGAGTTTTTGCAGTAATGTGTAGTTGTTGTACACACTGTTTTGCACCCGTTTTGTTCTGGTTGGTGTTTTGGTGTAAATGACGGTTTATCAAATGATTTCGCTCAAAACATGTCTTACACAAGTAAAATTGAAGAAAAAAAATGGTAAGAGATAATATTGACAATACGAAAGGTAACTTGACAGCGTTCTGTTACTAACTAATTTATATCGAAATCAAAAATGTCTTTGAAGCCTTTCTTCATCAAATCATCTTGTTAAATTTTGACTTGTGACTTCGTCTTCTCCTTATTCGTCTAAGCTTTCATATAATTCTTAACGAACACTTCTCTTATGTCCCTGGGACAAACATAAAGATTGTAACCTATATAAATGTATTGAAGAAAACAATGTCTTATATATTCATAAACGTTGCTCAATAATCAATATGCTCAAAAATGTACCAAAGGAAAATCCAAATGAAGTAAATAGTTTGTAAAGAACAGCTCTCTCGTATGATATGATAAAGTATTACTCCATTATTTTTCTTAAATAATGTTTAAGTTCTTAAAGAGTAATCTAACTTATATATTCTAAGTGGTCGATGACAAATGGTATAGTTGAGCAGAAATTTGACCATTGACACGTTTGCATTGATTTATTAATTCCTCATTTTCTCTGATTTATTTTAATTCATCAATCCAAACTTTTACTTAATTAAGCTACTTATAATTATAGTAAATTGAATTAGTTTGGTTTAAAAATAATTGGTGGGAGTAATTGAATAGTAAGTATTTACCATAAGAAATAAATCTATTCGTTACAAGCCTTGCTTCCTTTTATTCCTTGTAAACCAAATCTGCATATTAGTTCCTCATTTTCCTTCCATATCAAATATTCAACACCTCTTTGTTTTGTGATTTTAGCTTGAAAGTGAGATCTGAGATTTCCTCAATAAGGATCCATTTCGGAATCTCCGTTACTGGATTTTCATTAATACTGATCACATCTCGGAGAAAGACATATGTGGTTGGATTAATACAATTATTGGTAACATTATAGTGCCATTCGTCATGTCTTCATTCATTCCAGGAAATTTAAACGGCAGAAATGAAAGTAGAAAATCTCCATCTTCGTTATTCTTCTTCATCTAGCCTCAACACTAGGTCACATTGCTCCGTTAACGAACTCCAATTTGAAAACATGGAAATGAAAGACGACAATAAAATTACTGACATGAAGAAAAGACCGCCTTCAGAATTCGGTGATTCAGGGTGGTTGAGCAATACATTTTTCATGAGATTGACGGGTAGGGATGTATTCGGTGTGGTGAAGTACCATCCCATACCGTGCATCTTCGCTACCACGTTGTTCTTCTTCATGGGCGTGGAATACACTCTTCATATGGTTCCATCTTCGTCCCCGCCTTTCGATCTGGGATTCATTGCTACACGTCCCCTGCATCGTTTGCTTGATTTGAAACCTGCTCTCAACACTGTTCTTGCTGGCCTTAATACGGTACGCCTTTTTAAATTAAATGGTCACACAATTGATACCAGATCTAAAATGATTTACGCATTGCAACATTTTTTTCTGGTTCTGTTTTACAATTTGCCAATTCATTGATTCATCTGCGATGCATACAGGGATTTGTGGGGATGCAAATGGTGTACATAGTATGGGCTTTCTTAATTGAAGGGCGGCCAAGAGCGACAATCGCAACTCTGTTCATGTTCACATGTAGAGGTATTCTTGGATATTCTACGCAGTTGCCATTACCAGAGGTAAGCAATAAAACCAATAAATGTATACAAGTATCTTATTTCCATTTTGTTCCTTAACAAGAATAAAGAAAATCTCAGTACACGAAGCATCATTCATTGTTGAAAGTAGAAAATTTGCACAGGAACATTACTTGATTGTTTTCCGGTTTGTAAATGTAGGATTTCCTGGGGTCGGGAGCTGATTTTCCAGTAGGAAACGTGTCGTTTTTCTTGTTCTATTCGGGGCATGTTGCAGCATCAGTGATTGCATCGCTGGATATGAAGCGTATGCAGAGATGGAAATTGTCTTATTTATTTGACACCTTGAACGTATTACAGACGGTGAGATTGTTGAGTACCAGGGGCCATTACACTATTGATTTGGCAGTTGGAGTTGGTGCTGGAATTTTGTTTGATTCTCTGTCTGGAAAATATGAGGAGAACAAGAAAAAGGAATTGCTCGCAGATAGTCCTGATGGCACTACTAACGGTGCGTTTCATAACTCAAAATTGCATGAAAATGGTGAATATTTAAGTGTTTCTGCAGATTAGAACTTTTCATTCCAGCATAGTCATCGATTTCATTCTTTTCAACTGTAAAAAAAAAAAAAAAAAACTATAGTGTTAGTATGTTATAAATTTCAATTTCCCCCAGAAAATATTCAGTTATGAACAAATTGCGCATCACAAAGGGGCGATTCGAAAGCTTGTTATAGTCGCCACTCACAAGACATGTAATAGAACTCTGCAAGTCACAAATCATCTCCTAAAACATTCTACATCAAGGTTTAATAACAGATCAAGTGTACCACGACAGAAACAAATACATACACATAACGATGCGGAGTATTGCAGTCCTGGAAACTAGACACTAAACTACCAGAGAATCGAAGTTTACTATTACAATAATCAAATTGAATCTAAAAGTCAGTAAACATGTAACAGGAAATGTCCTAAGGGTGATGCGGATGATGCATCAGCAGCTAATAGGCGCAGGTGATTGATGCTGCTGGGAATGAACCAGCCCTGGTTGATTAATATTGTTACTTTCCATAGCTAAATCAGTTCCTTCCGTTTCTTTCTCCGCCTCTTTCGGCCTATCTTTGCCATCATTGCTGTGGGGATCCTTAGATACCCCATCAACAGCATGTTCTGCTTGGTTGGCACTTCCTCCTACGGTGACATTGGCCCCTTCCGCAGCGAGTTCTTCTGGATTGTTTTGAGACACCAGCTTTTCCTCAGATACTTGTTTTTCCTCAATATCTGCATTTTCTGACTTGTTCTGTTTACCAACATCAGCACTGTGAACTTCCTCAGATTCAGGCTCTGGCTTGTCCCCAGAGGGCAGTTCAGCACCTTTTAAGCACTCATCTTCTTCCGCAGCTTCCACCTCTTTCTTCTTCTTGTCCTCCATTTCAGCTTCTGCATTTTCCGACTTGTCCTGATTGCCGTCATCAGCACTGTGAAATTCCTCAGATTCAGAATCTGGCTTCTCCGCAGGGGGCAGTTTAGCATCCTCTATGTGCTCATCTTCTACCACAGCTTCCACCTCTTTCTTCCCCTTGTCCTTCATTTCACCTTCTGCTTCTCCAGCTTTCTTCTCCAAGTTTTCATTTTCTTCTTTGGAAGATTCCATCCCTTTAGTTTCTGAACTTTCCTTCTCAGCTTTTGCAGCATCCTTTTCCTTCCTATCTTTCTTTGTACCAGACGATGTCCGGCGTTTTTTCTTTGGTGATTAAAGTAGTGAAGGTGGTCTCATTGCCTTGACCTTCTCACTGATCCTTGCTGATCTCCTTGGAGTCTCACCAGTACTCCAATCAAATTCTGATATAGCAGGGTTTCCAGGATGTGCTTTGAGATACTGCTCCAACTGTTTGCGGTTTTTGACCTCCTCACCTGTTGGAGTGATAAATACCACCTCACTCTTCTTTGGTGTACCCCCTTGCTTTGGGGTAAACTGCAAAATGACAAGAGGTAAAATATACGTCAGGTGTACATGTAAGCTACACAACAGCACATTTTCAATTCCCTTAAATAGGACTACTCCTATGTCTCCCAAGAATGTCCAGAGTACACTACATAACGTCACTAAAATAAAAACAACTTTTAGCGACAATAAATACACATTAATAAAGAGTGCTAAAGACTTTATCGGCATTAGTTAAGTGTCATTAGATCCGATGTCGCTAAAGGCTATAGGGACATATACAAAGAGTGCTAATTGCCGCTAAAAATACATATTTAGTGGCAATTGAGCTATTGCCGTTAATTAATTGCCACTGATCTATGTAGTGCGTAGTCCAACTATCCATCTTCAGCACGGGTATAAACTACTCTCTCTACCTTTCACATGTAAGGTTAAGGTTGTTTGCTGATTTCTTGATGAATAGTAAGAGTTACATCAATAGTGATAGACTTCACAGTTCTTAAATATAAGGCTAGAGTCCCCTATCACGATTCTAAAGATGGACTATCTAAGCTGTCAGGAAAAATGTTAAAAATCGCAAACAAAATATGAACAGGAACATGGGATCTCTCTTTTCATCTTTTGAGGTATAAAGACAAGGGACTCCAAGGGTGACAAATAGAAGGATCGAGTTATAATGGTTATGACCCAACACACTAATACCAAGAAGAGGATGTCCCGGTCAATATTGGTTGGTTCAGGGTGTAGTTATTGACAGCCAACAGTGAAGCAAAAACAATAGGTGATTCTTTTCTTTTGTTCTAGCCTTTGATTAACAGAGTTACCTCATACTTGTTACTGGTGGAAAGTGGTAGATATCTGTGAAATTAGTCAAGGTGCACGAAAGTTGTCCCGGACACCACGGCCTCTATGCTTTAGTTTATCTTTTATCTTCCAGTCACTAAAGTAATTATCTTAGCCCAAAGTAGAAGGCTGACAATCAACCTGTTCAGATCGCGCTCTTTTAGCTCATTTCATCTCAACCTTTGATTAGCCAATACAGTATAACTAACTATACTGCATCAGTAAGTTTGCTAAGACTTGAAGAGGCAAATTTACTGAGCGATGCAAAGCTAATTGATGATGATGCACTTATTAACAGTGATGATGAAACTCCCTCAAAAAAAACCAATTTTTCCACCAACAAACCAAAAAAACTACTTTTATTAACCAGAAACATGATTGTGCTTCCTACAACATGAATTTTGTGAACCAAAAGACAAAAAATTAAGCTGGCCAACACCTATAAAAGTTGAAGCTACCATAGAACATGAATTAAGGCAACCAAAGAGCAAAAAAATATAGGAACATGATGGCTACAAGCAAAATTGAGAAAGAAAATTATTGAGTACCAATTTTTTCCATGAAGGAGGTGCAGGAAGCTCCACCGACACAATTTCATCATCATGACTCCCCTTCTCCAAAGGACTTGCCATCCTTAAAATTGACGGAAAAAAACAAAATTCCAACTTTGTTTCCAGCAAAATCCAGAAAGAAATTAAGACAGAATTTCAACTAAAAGTTTGTGATGAGCATGTATGAAGTTGCAGTAAAGAGGTTTGTGTTTTTGCTTAGATAAAACTTGGCTGATAGCAACCGCCACGCCGTGAAACAGATAGACCACACGTGCCACGTAGTCAACTTTCAAGGACAAAAGAGCCTTATCAGTTAACACATCCAAACCGACAATTTTCTCTCACGCTTTTTCTAAGGCATAATACATAAACATAATCTTCTAACTTGGCTTAACAGATAATTATATCTTTCAATTTTGAGTATGCACAAGTAGGTCCTTAAATTTATATAAAATTAAATAAGTAGATACATGTATCCTACATGGCATAATACATATAGAATGCCACGTAGGACTCAAAATTTTCATGTAGAGTGTCATATAGGACGAATGTGTTTATTTGTTCAATTTTATACAAGTTTAAATGTCTACTTATGCATACCCAAAGTTAAAGGTCATAATTGACAATTGACGCCAAGTTAAAAGTCATATTTATGTATAATGCATCTTTCTAATCCTCCTCTATCTCATTTTCTCATTTTACCTGGCACTTAATTTAACATGATATTTAAGGAAAATAAATATATAATATTTTAATTTAATATAAATTTTAGATATTTTTGTGATGATAAATTATTAAATTCAAGATAAAAATATATTTTATAATAAGTTAATTTTAATTATAATAAAATGACATTTTTGAAATTGACTAAGAAAATCAAGTGTCACATAAATTACGTGACATCCTTTTCTTTTTAATTCGTCTAAAAAATGTCATTTTACTATAATTAAAAAATAATTTAACTTTAAAATTTTATTTTAAAGAATTTTTACCTTTGATGAAATGATTATCAGCCAGATAAATATCTAACAATTATTTTAGATCTTAAATTTTAAAATCTTTTTTTTTAAAAATATTGTGCCTAGTCAAAGGATGTGATGTAAATAAGACAGAGAGTAATATATATTTTTAATAATCACACAAATCTTATGCAATATTCAAGATCATAATAAGGCTTTATTATAATGATAAAAATATCATGCCGCACAATCTTCTCCGAAATACAAATGATTTGATTTATTTTATAATTAAAATTTCTAAATATCTTATCCTAGACGTGCCAAATGGCATATTCGAAGGTGAAGATTCGTTAGTTTAAAGTTGTTTCCACTAAATATCTTCAAAACAGAGACATATATTAAAATTTTAAAAATCCTTTATAGAAGGTCCTAGAAGTGATGTGGAACACTTATGATGCTGTCTATTGTTTTCCAACCTCGACAAGGAGCGTGTCGTTCACGCAAGATTTTCAGTCGTTTGATTTGAGGTGGTGTAATGCACGCTCTATGGAGAACCATTTCGTACGGCCTGCGGGGGAACATCAAACATGGGACCCGTGGTTAATGGATATGGTTTCCGATATTGGTCCCCCAATTATGCGCTATTAATCGAATTGGAATATGAATTTTACGTCCGGATACTCGGACTTTATCATATTTTAAAAATTTAGACATGACATATGAATATAATTTTATGATTGAGGTTCGTTTGGTACGGAGGATAACATAAACTAATTTCGATGCATGCTCCCTCCTTCGTTTCATTTTATTGATTTTTTATGGTATTTTTATAAAATAAATATTAGAATTTGTCGTCTAAAATAATTATGTAGTTGAAAATCATTTCATTAAGAATTTAAATGAATATTTTAAAGCTAAATTATTTTTAATTATAATAAGGTGACAGTTTGATTGGGATAGACTAAAAAGAAAAAAGATATTGATATATATAGCGTATAAACAAGTTTGAGAGTTCGTATGGGGTGTGGTTTAGATCTCAACAAAGATTTTCTTATTGGTTCTTTTAAGTATGCGTTTATGTATACAATTTTATACGATAAATTATGATTTTAAATATAGTTTCATATTTAAATTCTCCAAAGCATGATTTGAGATTTTAAACTTGTTATTTTTTTATAAAATTATATATATTTGAAAATTTGTAATTGTAAAATATTTTTTTTATAAAATGACATGAAAATATACGATTAATCAATGTGACGACCTAGGATATTTCGATATCCTATTTATGGATTATGGTATTATAGTTCATTCATTTGATAAGATTTTATAAGAATTGGAGAAATTTCAATTTATAATTTGTGAAGGTTTTGTGAGTATGAAAAAAATAATTAAGAAGTCCAAATTGCATATCTAAATTAAATTCAACTACATATTTATTTGATTTCAAATCATGATTTCACATCACATATCTAGACGGACTAAAAAAATAAGGGAAAATTGTACATAATGGCAAATTATTAATTCAAATTAAATGGTATAACCACACTTTGATTTAATTGTGTCCTGTAGCAAACTGTTTGCCAGTCGCCTCTCTCCCTCAAACTCTCGCTCGCCACTCTCCCTGTCTCGCTCGCTCCCTCTGTGCTCGCCTCTCTCGCTTTATAACAGAATTGTATAAATTGTGTTTCTGTTTGTATAAAGCGAGAGAAAATTGTATATACACATGCAAATACATATATATTCGTCATATACACTTATAATTATACAGTCGCCTCTCTCCCTCAAACTCTCGCTCGCCACTCTCCCTCTGTGCTCGCCTCTCTCGCTTTATACACAGAATTGTATAAATTGCGTTTTTGTTTGTATAAAGCGAGAGAAAATTGTATATACACATGCAAATACATATATATTCGTCATATACACTTATAATTATACAATACAAATATTC
>JAJOOO010004470.1:0-134036 GCA_029582685.1 Solanum piurae | reverse complement strand
TCAACTTTGTTTAAAGAGATAATATTTATTTTATGACTTTGCATTGTCTTGGAAGCACTATTTTTATTACTCTTACAAACATTATTTTTATGAAGTGCATTCTATAATGCTTCCAATTTATTTTATGTTCACTAAACTAGTATTGATGTATTTTTTATTTGGTAGGATTGTGTTGGTGCGATTGATGGAACATATATAGAAGGGGGGGTTCCTAAAGCGGTGCAACAAGCATATCGTAATCGCAAAGGAAGAACATCACAAAATGTCTTATGTGCTTGTGATTTTGATATGCGATTTACCTTTGTTGTTGCTGGTTGGAAAGGTACTGCACATGATAGTAAAGTACTTGAGAATGCACTTGTTGAACCAACGTCACAATTTCCATTTCCGCCACATGGTAACATTAAATTACATCCTTAGAATAAATATTATTTATTTACACAAAGCTGACTCATTTACGTCACATATGCTTTTAGTAATTCTTTATAAAATATTTTTTGGTAGATAAATATTATGTTGTTGATGCTGATTTCCGAAACACAAAAGAATTTTTAGCTCCATACAAAGGACTACGCTATCATAAGATTACCGAGGAAGTGAAAGAGAGCCTCAAAATGCCAAAGAACTATTTAATTATAACAAACTTTTGCAGCTTGGAAAAATAGATTTAGAATACTGAAACAAGGCATGAATCATTATGATATTGATACACAAGTGAAAATTGTCATAGCTTGTGCAGTGTTACATAATTATTTGCGAGAATACCAAAGTAGTGATGAAATATTTATGGTCTATGAACATGAAGATATAGTTGCGGAGGATATTAACCAACAAATGTAACAATGTTGGTTCATCTTCTCGGTCACATGACCGAGAAATGCAAGTTCAACGTGAAGAAATTGTCTGTACTATGTGGGAGGATTATATTAAAGACTGGTACACTACAATTTATGTTTAATTTTTTTTATTAAATTAAAGTTAGATGAAACAATTACTTAAGTGGAGAACAAATAACTTTGTAATAATTTATTATGCGATTTTATAATTTGTTGTTTATTTGATAAGATTGAATAAATAATTGGGGCTATTTTAATAGTTTTATAACTTGTGTGATTTTTATGTTTATGAGAAAATATACAACACATAAATTCCATATCGCATGTCCAAACAAACATTCAATTTCATCTCATAATTTCATATCATGATACCATATCGCATGGCCAAACGGGCCTTTAGTCAAAGAAGATTAATTCTTTTTTTTTTTTTTTTACTAAACTTCGTATATGTGATAGACAGGATGAGGAGATAATGTGAAAATAGTTCAGATATGTGAATAAAAGATGCACATATATACTTATCTAGCAAGGAAGTGAGAGAAGTTAGCTATATATGGTAAGTGTAAGGAGAAATAGAATTAGGTCAAAAAAATATCGAAAAAAGATGAACGACAACCTTGTAGATGGCAGAAAAATGAACAAATTTTTTTTTTTATGGCAACCCTTGTAGATTGGCAGAAAAATGAACACAAAAAAATTATGGCCCATGCAGGTCTCGAACCTGCGACCTTCGCGTTATTAGCACGACGCTCTAACCAACTGAGCTAATGGGCCTTGTTGTGCTAAAACTCTCAAATGTCAGATTTAATCGTTCTATGTTCCTCACAAAAACATTGGATTCTGGTGCCAGTCTGCGTACACACATTTTTATAAGTAGCCGTTGTTGTCCGCCTTCACCATTTCAAATTCGAACCAACAAATTAAAGCTATAGAAAAAAACAAAATGCTATCGACAGCTCCATCACCTTTTCCCGGCAATCAGATCCGCCGGCCATTACCTGGCCGGAAACCGCTTCAACCTAAGAATACTCCGGCAACTCCAGTTACATCCAATTCAAATAAACCTGAAAAATGGATCGAAATCTCAGTAACTCAAAACTCAAACAAAGAGAATCTTCATCCAGATTTTTCAATTCCGAAAAAGGCAACTAATCCAATCAGCTGTATTCAGGATGAACCGTTCGATTCATCGCTAGCTGAGGAGCTCAGTGCCATTCGTGAAAAGCTCGAGAGGCTGAAAGGCGATAAAGAGAAGACGGAGAAGATGTTGAAAGAAAGGGATCTGATGCTGGATTTGCAGATGAAAGAACTCTTAAACAGAGGGGAGATGCAGAAACAGCTTGAGCTTGAAGTTGATCGGCTTTTCCGATTGAATGAGCTCAGATTATCCTGCACGGTAACTCTATTTTTATTCTGATTGCTTTCAGGTGAACTTAAGTCTGATAAAAAATGGAAAACTAAAAAAAAATCCAAATCTGTTTTTGAAAAAAAATCAATTAATCAAAAAAAAATTGAATCTCAAAAATTTTATTTTGTAGTTAGAGATTTATCTTAGATGACGATGCAAGAAATTTAAAATATAAATCCTATTATAAGTTGTTTTTTTGAATGATTTTCTTGTTTATGGTTGCGTGAAACTCAACGAAATGAACATGATTACCCTCTAGGGCGGATCTAGAGGGCCACGAGGGTGTTCACCCGAACCCCTCTGAGAAAACTACAACATATATATTGGTGTTTTTTTTACACCAATAATTGTTTTTAATGTAAATATATGGATTTTGAATAATATATGGATTTTGAATCGCCTGAACACGAGTCAAGAGGTTGACGTTTAGGGGTTCAAAATTCAGCTTGAGGTTTTAAGTTCAAATTGAGGCACGATGATATAGGTATAGAGAATTTGAAGAATGAACTGTTTCACATTGAGATGAAATTGATTGATGGTGAATGTATATTGCAGCAAAAAATTTCTCCAATTCGAACGCTCAGGGAGAAGATAGAAGAAAAGAAGATAAAGGGTGATCATCTAAAGGCAAGTAGAACATTTACTAGCTAATCTCCTCTGCTACAACAGAGCTAAAATAAAATTTGATTTTTTGTTTCTTTTGTTGACATTGATATGGAAAATTTTATATTTTCTTATAGGAGCTGAATTACGATGAAGAAGATGAAATCATGACCGATAGCTCATCGGACAAGGACCCAAATGCATAGGGAATGAATTTACAGCTACAGTCACAAAAGATAATGATTTGCATTGTCTAAAATATCTCCTGCAACACAGCATTTTCCTTTTCATACAATTCGAACCTTCAACATACTAGTTGTTGGCTAATTGTCTCATGTTGAACTACCAGTTTGTTGTATAAATATATTGGTTTTATCAATGTTTGTCCCTTGATATTATTCTGTTGTTTTCGTTGTCTTTCGAGATTGATCTGTGCTTAACCATCTCAAGTTCATACTTGAGGACTCCTGTTAATCCCCTGTATGACATATCCTCTGGCACCACAGCACTGACAGCTCTAATGTTCGGAACATTAGTAAGTCTCTGCATCTATTTTTTTCCGTCTTTGTGTTCTTCATCTGATCATTATCTCTTGTTGAAATGAAAGATAATCCCCCAGTTCTACTGAACTGCTGAAGAACTCGGTTACTCATCTTGGGTTGGATTGGATGAACAAGTTTGTAAAGTTACAATCAATTTACATTGGTCTTGTAAATATTGTATTGAACAATTATTAAGTTCTGAAAAGAATTGGCTGTTAGCATTATGTAATGTGTATAGAGAAAATACAAAGGAAAATCTTCAAAAAAACAAGAAAAATAAGCAATAATATTACATGAATGAAGCATAACAAGAAAAAAAAAAAAATTTCTACTTTCTCTTCCACATCCTGATCTCAAGCATTAAAGCAGTGATGAATAAAATAACCAAAACAACAGAAAAACCAGCCTTCCAAGAACTTCCTGCATTTCCTAAATGGATACCATAGAAAACATTTATTGTTGCCAAAAGTATCAATACTCTCCCTGTAATGTAATGGTACCAATTCCAATATTTTCTTATTTTTGATTCTTTGTCTGGTCTCACCAGTATTGCAATAGCCTATCCAATAAAGAAAAACAGCAAAAATGAATATCAATAAATCAAAATCAACTATGTAATTTTTGTAAGTCGAGTCACTTTAGAAACAACTTGAGGGTTGAAACAAACCTGCAAGCAACCTAGAAGAAGAATGAAGATGCCAAGGCCTTTGTGTCTATTGACATTGTTCTGAAGACGACTATTGAGAACGAGTCCACTGATAACACCCGCGAATCCTAGGATGAACCCTAATGATTGAATAGTTATGTGAGAGTAAAACCAGATTGGATCATATTGCCTTAAGTATCTAGCTGCCATGACCCCAATTGGCATGAGAATTCCCCATCCAAACATATTTAGAAGTCCATGGCTTCTCCTCAGGTTTGCATAAAGGGTCTTTGTCTCACTTTGACCTGTTCAACAACAACATGACAAGCATACGAAATTAATACACAATACATAAAACAGTAACTGAGTTCACGGTCAAATATTTAGTGTATTTCTTGATACATATACAGGGTCTAAGCAAAAATTATTGGGTTCACATGAACTCGTAACGCATAAGCTACTTCCGCCCCTACTTCTATCCCATTTTTATGTGGCAATATTTGAGCAGCCATGAAGTTAAGATGCATACAGCATAGCAGAAGATCTTTGACACGCAAGTAAAATTTCTGCAAGTACTAAAATTACATTGTAATTTGTAGGTTGTGAGAGTTTTACATTTTCATTTTCATTTTCATCATAATAACAAGGTGAATTTTTGTACCAAGTATGTCCTAACGAATCATGTCATCGTCATTTTCCAAACATAGAAATGTGACACTCTTTTTAGGATGAGTTTAAAAAAAGAAAAAGTGGTACTTAAAAGAGGACGAGAGAGTACTTAAAAGGATTCGATCAAACAAATTTATTTTATATTTTTAAAAAAAAACAGGAAAAAGCATAAGCTATATCTACCCCAATTAAAATAAAATTCAGCATCATGCTATTATTGAATCCAGTCCAATCAACAAACTAGACATTATTCTATTAAGATGTTATACCTACAACTACACCATAGTACTTTAATTTTCTTCTTTCCAAACTGAGATTTGCTTCGTCTTAAAAGATATTAAAATACACATTAGTTTGTTAGTCATGGGATGCCAACTATTTTGGCTTATAGAAATAGTTGATTGATTGAATTGTACGTATTGAGATTAGGAAGCACTTTCTTTTTCTTTCTTGTTTTTATTTCTTAAAGAAAACTTAACAAACAACATTGGCTTGCAACAACAAAATATATGGTGCAGTGTATGATGTTGCTCCTTCCTTAACTATAGATCTCGAGTTCGAGTGCTAGATATGGAAAATCCTTGGTAAGGAGTGTCATCCCGAATTGAGGCCTACTTGGCACAAATAATTAGTCAAACTCCAATAGAAATATCGAACACCAGACGGGAAAAAAAATGGTTGGCTTCCACTTCCTAAAGTCTAAGACGTAAAATCTACATATGTTTGTTGGTACTTAAAACATTATTATTGTTATGACTATAATATAAAGTAATTTATAGTTTGATACATTTGTTGGTGCAGGGCAACTATCTTCTTACTCTTTTAGACCAATTATGATTGCCTTCATTAGAAGCTGCTCGTGGAACCCACCCACCACTACTAGACTCCCTACTAGAAAGACTTTAGAATTCAAAGTAGTCATATTCTGGATTGTTGTTGAAAAATGATCAAAACTTCATAAGTTAATGAAAAATAGGCAATTGTTGGAATTCACAACTCTATCATGGATTTCAAATATCATGACTATATCTTAGATTTTACACTTACTAAAGTTCGAAATTCATGGCAATGTTATAATATTATTATATCAAAAATGTTATTTTTTAACGAACTTTTAGATATGGGCCGGTTTATTTTCAAAAATCAGTATGCAATGTGGTAAGATAGTAATTTTGTCCTTTTTCCCTTCACTCGGTGTTTGGTATCTGAATTCAAGTTTCAATTACAAATTTGCATTGCGTAAGACGAGGAAACACTTCTCAGCTCATACCTGGATTTTTCATATCAAGGATGACTCGAACCTGAAGGGATACACAACTATTAAGTAGAATGAATCATATTCATCCCGCCACTATTTTTCAATGGTCCGTCATAGTAATAGACTTGCAATACCAACTAATACTAATCAACTTACAAGGGGACTTTTTATTTTTATTTTATGACGGTGGTGTTTGACCAGTTTTCACATACTTCAACTAATTTCATGGAATACCTATCACCTCTCGCCAATAGCATGTATCGAGTAATTTTGTCCACCAAGGCTAGGACACATGAGAATAATCACCTAGTATTTTTATCTCCATGAAATTTCAACCTAAAACCTCTCTCAACGACTTTATTGATCACCAAGTCACCACCCTTGGTGCAACTAAGGAAGGGACTTTTTGATTTGTTTTTTTTTTAAAAACAAAATTAACTTTTAAAAAACAAAATACTCCATTAGAGAGCATTTTTAAAACATTTGTGTGATTTTACATTATATCAAAATTTGAAATAATTTTTGTGTGATATAAGACGATGAAATTAAGGCCATACAATAACAAGACAATAAAATTCGAACTTCATCCATTCACTAACCTGTGCTGTAATCCAAGGAAGTAGATGTATGATCCTGGTGTTCCGTCAACCGGTAATCGGCGGTGGACGGCAGCACTCCCGACGGTCCGACGGAGTAAATAAGCCGATTACTGGGCATTTCAGTGTTCAACTGAAAGGCCAAATAGATTCTCGAGTTTTCTGCTACGACGGAGGATGTAAAGTTGACAAGCTGGAGATTTCCTTCACCAGGCAACACCTGATCGGAAATTCAAATCTAAAGTTAATTCGATTCACAATAAATATGATCTTATTATACGTATACAGTTATATTTAAATTTTTTTTATATATACTTAATTCGAGTAAAAAACAATGGTAACCAGTCCTAGATCGGGCTAGAAACAAACCTGATTCGGCAATTGACCGCCGAGAAAATACTTCTTCATGGTGGCAGTTCCGTCATTAGAGACCCAGCCAACAATTGCAGTTGAGCCAACCATTTTTCCCTTCTCTGAAAATCCCATAGCAATATATGAATTTGTGTTTGGTGCTGAGAGAACATAACTCCATACATTTGTATCTGTTCTCATATACTTGAAACAGAGCAAAAAAAAAAAGAAGGAAGAAAATGTTAGTGAGATATCACTACTAAAATAAATCCCTAATCTACGATCGAAAATTATCAATTTCTGATAGTAATAATGAAGGAAATTGTACTCTGAGGATGTAGTCTTGTTGATTCCATACTGTAAGACAACGGAAGGAAGTTGTATCGAAGAGAATTTCGCTTTTAAGTTTGAGATTCGAATTGCACGAATCTGTACCGCTTCCTTGAGAATTTACTTTCGAAATTTGGGAACTGATAAATATTACTAGAAAGATGATGAAGAAGAAGGAGGCAGAGAATTTGAAAGATGCCTTCATCTTTTCAACTTTTCTCTCTCTCACACTCTGTTTCTTTGTGGCAAATAAGTGGGAGAGATGATTGTAATGGGGAAGTAGTGGCCTAGTTGGTTAAGTGCATGGTGGTTATGTAATGAAATATGTACGGGTTGAATTATTCATCTATTTGTTGATTCAACAAACGAATCAAATATTATAACTCAACATGATAAAAATGTAACATAATTTTATATGTACAAAATCAAATTTGTAGATTTGGAATTATGTTAATTTGAAGGAGCAAGGTTGGATCATATTAAATGATGATTCATTATTTGATTCGAGTAAATACGGAAAAAATTAAAAGTCATAGCACGTTAGTTGAATTAATTTATTTTTATCACAATTAAATTTGATTTAATTCATTCACTTAACGCCTCTAATTAATTTATATATTTTCTAATTAACTTAGATTCGAGACTTGGTTCATTGATTGACTAACATGATGTCTCAAAGTACCAGTATTAAATAAAAATAGAATCATTAAGTAATATCTTGATGTAAAGTTCTTCCGTACTTAGGCATTTTGATTTTTGAATGAGAATCACAATAATGAATATTTGATGGTCTATAAGGATTGATCAAATTAAAAGTGACATATTAATCAGTTTTCTTTGTTGTAACAATATAACAGTTGAGTATTAATTTTTGTTCAATAACTTATAAATTTTAGATAAAATAATAAATTATACGAGATAAATCTGATTAGACAAGCTCAATTAAGAAGGCATTAGCAAGAAGAAATCAATCCGTGAACTCCATTTTGAGATACCAAATGGCGGACCAATAAAATCATACTTACACATAACATAAACATAATTAACAAGCAACTAAAACAAGAATATCCTCTTACTTGTCTATGGCCAAGTTTCTTATACCATATTATCATACTAACTACATTCTATAGCTTGATAAATGCAACAAAATGTGTCCAAAAGATAAAGAGGCCACAATTTTCATGTAGCAAATTATTGAATAAATTTATGACATCAAATTTATTAGAGAAAAATAAATAATGACAAAAAATAAACGGTCCAACTTTTTTTATTTAGTATCTATGAAATACGTTATTCACAAAAAAGAAAAAAAAATCATCCAATACTATAATTCACATGGTAAAACCAACAACACATTTTATAGGCGGTTTGACCTTAATTTTTTTTCACTTTTTTTTGTCGAAGTTCAGCATGCAATTTTAAAGAATGGTCAATTTTGATGAACTATTCCAATTACTAATGCAACTATTCTTTGAGTCTCTTTTTAAATTACTTACAATTTTTTTAAAACAACTTTAATTTATGTTCATTTCTAAACACAATTTTAATTTTCTTTATATTTTTTAAATTTGAAAACAATTACTCCTTATATTTATAACTTTATTATCCAAAAGTTTATTATTATTTTTTTAAAGTGAGTGAGAAGTTAATCCGAAAAAAAGTGAATTAGAGTAATTTTTATGACCAAAGTTCCCTAAAATTTTCCACGAAAATAGTCAAAATGTCAAAGGGTGAAAACGTCAAAAGAAAGTATCGGCCATCGACTAGGGTTTTAGTGAAGTATAAAACTAAGCTCCGCAGCAGCAGTCCCTTTTCTCACATTAGTTTCTTCCACTCCCCACTTCCCCCTCACGGCCGCCGGCGGAGGCTAATCGAGGAGAAACAATGGTGAGATTTACTAATTTGAGCTTCTTTATAGATTACGTGCTGTATTTTGTGGTTTTGTTTTACACTTTCCGAAGCTTTGTTGTTGTTGTTTAGTAGTCGATAGTTGGAATAGAAAGAGCAGAGAGTGCTACATTTTGATTATAGGATTTTTCAATGTTTTTGCTGAAGCCTTTTCCTGTTTCTAAGAGTGATTGTGTCGCTTTGTTTGATTTTTTTTGGAGGATTATAAGTCTCTGTTTGTAGTGTTTGCTGTTTATAACTACATTGATCTTTCTATTCTGCTCCATTAGTTCTAGAAAAATCTGTTCCTCTCTATTTGGGCTCCGGTTTATCAATGTTCTCTAGAAATATCTAGAGATTTACCTAAGTTCGCTCTTATGAATTATGTACACACTTTGCACAAATCTCTCAGGATCTTGTCTAATCTGTAACTATTGGGCTATGATATTGACATACAGACTTCAGATATTGTGCAAGTCTCTCTCTTTTTTTCTTTTATTTTTCTTTGTACTTGGTTTATCTGACAACCTAGAAATAATCTTTTTCGTTTTGTTGCATATTGATGCTTTAGTATTATGTCAACTGTATTACCTAGAAAAAGTAGACAGGTCGATAAAAACATCAAATGTACCATAGTCCTAAACTTGTTGAGATCTGGGATGAATTATCATACTTCTCTAGTTGTATCTTGACTCATGCTTCACTTAATTTTTCACGGTTTCTACTATATTATAAATTTTCTGCATTTTCTATCTACAAATAAATCATACTCAAACTAAAAGAATATTGGGGAAAACCGTACCTAATGTGAATGTACCAGCACATCAAAACGTTCTGATGCATGTTCTTCTGCTTGATGCTGTTAATAAATTGTGTTGCAGGCCTTCATCAAAGTCCAGAAGACAAGGGCTTATTTTAAGCGTTTCCAGGTTAAATTCAAGAGAAGGAGAGGTATAGCTTAAATTCTTTTCATTCCTTTTGTTTTTGTTCACAGCCTAGGCAATTCACTATCTGATTGTTTTCCATTTTTTACTATCATGCAGAGGGGAAAACAGACTATAGAGCCAGGAATCGCTTGATCAATCAGGACAAAAATAAGTACAACACTCCAAAATATCGTTTGGTTGTCCGATTTGTATCCTAATACTTCTGCTTTACTTTAAAATATTACGTACGTGGGATGGTTTCCTCTTGGGATTGTTCATTGATTTGACATGTTTTGTTCCTTTTAATATTACATAGATGGTTCATGAAATTGTTTTAGTATATTTGTGTGACATGATTGATAGTCGCAATTAGGATCATCATAGTGGGTCTGGTCGATTCATAATATTGAAATTATGTGCACAATTGCTGTGCTGGTCCTTCACTTTGCTTCCTTAACATTTTTTCTAGACTAACAAGGACATAATTGCACAAGTTGTTTCTGCTAGTATTGCTGGTGACATGATTCTTGCTTCTGCCTATGCTAATGAGCTGCCTCGTTATGGCCTCAAAGTTGGACTGACTAATTATGCTGCTGGTACTTTCACACAAGCTATTCTAATTGTTTGGTTATCTCACTTGAAGTTCTGTAGTTCCTATTGAACTGTTAACTTACTTGCATTCAAATTTAGCCTACTGCACTGGACTTCTTTTGGCACGGAGAGTTCTCAAAAAGCTTGAAATGGATGAGGAGTATGAAGGAAACCTTGAGGTAATTGCAAATGTGTTCAATTGTTATGGGTGTTTTGTCCTGTATGGTAGTAGGAGGAGGCTAGTAGCTTCTATTTGCCAGCTGATTTTACAAATCTTTACAGGTCAATGGGGAGGATTACTCTGTTGAACCTGCTGAAAGCAGAAGGCCTTTCCGAGCTCTCTTGGATGTTGGCCTTTTGAGGACTACTACAGGAAATCGTGTTTTCGGTGCTCTCAAGGTATAATCCTGCTTTTGGTATTGGTGCTGCATCTCATTTTGATGTCAATGCTTGATTGTGCATAGAGTTCTAAGAAATAAATATTTTTGACACTTGAGTAAATGATACATAGCATGTCAAATGTACCTTTAATAATCTTTTGGTATGCGAAATGCCTTATCTCTCCTATTAGATCATGCCATCAAGGGTAAAATGAGAAATTTAGGTTAAAGAGTTCCCAAATATTGAAAGGGTGTCAATCTTTTAGGAATGAACCAACAAGGAAAGATTGCCATATCAATAGAAGGGAGGGAATAATATTCTCTCTGGATCAAAGATATAAACAAATGCTTTGATGGCTTTTGTGAACATTTTAATGAATAGTAGCCACTTGCTTACACCTCAAAAATATGGCGTTATGAAACCCTGATTGCAATTGTCCAAGGGTATTAATGTGTCTGGCGTGCTTTCTGATTTTTAGAATTTGGACTTTTTTGAATTTATGGGAGTCTGCTCTGCCGTCCGAAACCCTTTCTTTTATCTTTCAAGATCTGAAATGGTTTCTTTCGTGCCATGTTGCTGTTCATATTTACATTAGATAATTTCTGCCATATGACCTTCAATATGTTTTAAAATCAAATGCAATTATTGCTGGTTGGATTCAGGGTGCGTTAGATGGTGGACTTGATATTCCTCACAGTGAGAAGAGGTTCGCTGGATTCAGCAAGGATTCCAAGCAACTTGATGCTGATGTTCACCGCAAGTACATATATGGTGGCCACGTTGCTACATATATGAAGGTAAATAGAATGGTTATATGGAATCCTTTTATAGTTTACTATCATCATCAAATTCATAGAAATGCATAATTGAGTATTATCTATGTTATTTCCTCATCTAGGTTCACCCCAATGTCTATTATGCTAAACCTCTTCCTTCTTTCTGCAGACTCTGATTGAAGATGAACCAGAGAAATATCAGACACACTTCAGTGAGTACATCAAAAAGGGTCTTGAAGCCGATGGCCTTGAGGAGATGTACAAGAAGGTTCATGCTGCCATTCGTGCTGATCCATGCCCAAAGAAATCTGAGAAGCAGCCTCCTAAGCAGCACAAGAGGTATGAACTTCTCTTTAGATTATCTTGTTCTCATTTTTATTAAAAAAATATTCCTTGCATTGGGATGTATTGAAGTTTTCAAGCATTTTACTTGATGGGTTGGGTGGTGGATTTTCAATTCCCTTTTGTCATTGAATATGAAATATGCATTTGATGCTTTTCTTGATTCTTCATATCTAGAATGCTATGTAGGAAAAACTATAACATGTCTTCTGCCTGCAGCAATTAGTATGCTAATATTGTCTGTTCTACTGTAACCCTATAACTATTCAAGGTTATAGGAAAATTATGTTCTCTTTTCCTGTCTATGCTTCTTTTTCTGCATATTCATTTTTTGATACTTTTGCAGGTATAATCTGAAGAAGCTAACATACGAGGAAAGGAAGGCTAAGTTGATTGAGAGACTGAATGCTTTGAATTCAGCTGCTGGAAATGATGATGATGATGAGGATGACGAGTAAACGGCAGTGCAAGAGTCTTGAAATATTATTGTTGCTAATGTTCCTTTTTACTCTGTTTTTGCTTCTTTATTGAGATCTCAGTTTTGCATGCACTGTAGAATGATAATTTACCAATTTGAGAATGTACTAAATTTTTATACTCACTCAGCCTTATAAATCTGGCATGGATATTTGTGTTGAATGTTGTTTCATTGTCTAGTTTTGTTGTGTGCTGTTTTCTCCTATATGTTCTTTTTGGTAGTTTGCCTAATTTTCCTCAATTTATCTTTTGTTTTGCTTAGAGAATACGTCTCTTATTTATCTTTCGATATGTTATATTTTAGCTTTCTTCTGGTGGATGCTACGGCCACTAATTTAGACTCTTTTTGTGTTCATAATCTTGTCGATGAGTCTGGTATGTAGTATTCCAGGTCCAAATGCCAAATATTAACTATGGAAAATCGTCAAGTATATCTCTTTACTATCAGTGAATAGTTTAAATTTATATAAACACACGGTGAATTTAGAAATTTTAAATTCTCAATCCACTCTACAAACTCACCCATATAACCCAACCCCAGATCCCTTATAATTTATTTAACTAAATATTAGTGTGGTGAAGAGCAGATTTGTCTGTAAAATTTGCTGTAAATGATAAAATTTATTAATGAATATAACGTTTGGATAGATTGTGGAGTAGTATTAGTTTATTGTCCTAATATAATGTCACCGTCCAAATAATTAAGTATAGAGAAAATGAGAGAAAATATCAATGAACACACCAACTTTTGGTGATTAGACAATGATTTTAATCTATAATCCTTGTTGTATGAAGCTGGAACACCCGCCAAAGCATGGTTTCAAAAGTTGATGGCTTGTCTCCTCCTTCACCAACACTTAACGACTCGATTTCGTGCTGTTTCATCAACACTTGGATATAAATGGATGGAACATTGCCCTGGACGATTTACAACACTTGCAGCAGCAAACCAAATGCACCCAAATTATAGGAAAACTTTTTCCCATATATACCAAGAATGTGCAAAACATTGCATCCAGGAACCAGGCAGGCAAGCTCATGCTCGGATGATAATTTCTGGGTTTCAACCCACTGTTTTCGTCACTAATTGTTTGATTCAAATGTACATAAAATGCTCCAACTTGGGTTATGCTGATAAAGTGTTTGATAAAATGCCTCTAAGAGATACTGTTTCTTGGAATGCTATGATTTTTGGGTATTCCATGGGAAGTGAATTGGACAAGGCACAATTAATGTTTGATTTGATGCCTGAAAGAGATGCAATTTCATGGAATTCTTTGATTTCCGGGTATATGCAAAATGGTAATTATGGGAAATCTATTCAAACTTTTCTGGAAATGGGAAGAGATGGTATTGCTTTTGACAGAACAACTTTTGCTGTTATTTTGAAAGCCTGTTCGGGTATTGAGGATTCTTGGTTAGGGGTGCAGGTGCATGGGTTAGTCGTCAAGTTAGGTCTTGCTACTGATGTGGTGACAGGGAGTGCCATGGTGGATATGTATTCGAAATGCAAGAGATTGGGTGAGTCGGTATGTTTCTTCAATGAGATGCCTGAAAAGAACTGGGTTTCTTGGAGCGCTCTGATAGCAGGGTGCGTTCAAAATAACAAGTTTGCTGATGGATTACACCTCTTCAAGAATATGCAAAAAGGAGGAGTAGGAGTGAGTCAATCTACTTATGCTAGTGTCTTCAGGTCTTGTGCTGGGTTATCAGACTTAAAATTGGGTTCTCAATTGCACGGTCATGCATTGAAAACTGATTTTGGATCTGATGTCATTGTAGCTACTGCCACTTTGGACATGTATGCCAAATGTAACAGTTTGTCTGATGCTAGGAAAGTATTCAGCTTGTTGCCAAATCATAATTTGCAATCCTATAATGCCTTGATTGTTGGGTTTGCTCGAGGTGATCAAGGATATGAAGCTGTAATACTATTCCGGCTTTTGCTGAAGTCTTATCTTGGGTTTGATGAAATAAGCCTATCTGGTGCATTTAGCGCATGTGCAGTATTCAAAGGGCATTTAGAGGGAATGCAACTACATGGTGTAGCTTGTAAGACCCCCTTTTTGTCCAATGTTTGTGTCGCAAATGCCATTATGGACATGTATGGCAAATGTGAAGCACCACAAGAAGCTCTACGTTTGTTTGACGAAATGGAAATAAGAGATGCAGTGTCTTGGAATGCTATAATTGCAGCTTACGAGCAGAATGGACATGAGGATGAAACTTTGATACTATTTTTTCGGATGCTTAAGTCAAGGATGGAACCAGATGAATTCACTTATGGTAGCGTTTTAAAGGCCTGTGCAGCTCGTCAAGATTTTAACACTGGCATGGTGATCCACAATAGGATCATAAAATCAGGGATGGGATTGGAGTGCTTCATTGGGAGTGCTGTAATAGATATGTACTGCAAATGTGAAAAGGTAGAAGAGGCAGAGAAACTCCATGAGAGAATGAAGGAACAGACAATCGTATCTTGGAATGCAATCATATCGGGTTTCTCATTGCGTGAACAAAGTGAGGAAGCTCAGAAATTCTTCTCTAGAATGCTGGAAGAGGGAATAACACCTGATAACTTTACCTTTGCAACAGTTCTTGATACCTGTGCCAATCTAGCTACTGTTGGGCTCGGAAAGCAAATTCATGCTCAAATTATAAAGCAAGAATTGCAATCAGATGTGTTCATAACTAGCACTCTTGTTGACATGTACTCGAAATGTGGAAACATGCAGGATTCCAGGTTGATGTTTGATAAGGCACCAAAAAAGGATTTTGTCACATGGAATGCTCTGGTTTGTGGCTATGCACAACATGGTCTTGGAGAAGAGGCTTTGCAGATCTTTGAAAAGATGCACCTTGAGGATGTAAGACCAAATCATGCAACTTTTCTTGCAGTATTAAGAGCTTGTGCTCATATAGGGCTTGTTGAAATAGGACTGCAACACTTCAATTCCATGTCGAATAACTATGGATTAGATCCTCAATTAGAACATTACTCATGTATGGTTGACATATTAGGGAGGGCGGGGCAAATTAGTGATGCACTGAAGCTTATTCAAGACATGCCTCTTGAGGCTGATGATGTGATTTGGAGAACTCTGCTTAGTATGTGTAAGATGCACAGGAATGTGGAGGTAGCAGAAAAAGCAGCACAATGTCTCTTGGAATTGGACCCTGAGGACTCGTCTTCTCATATACTTTTGTCAAATATTTATGCTGATGCAGGAATGTGGAAAGAAGTTGCTGAAATGAGGAAAGTGATGAGGTATGGTGGGCTCAAGAAGGAGCCAGGTTGTAGCTGGATTGAGATAAAGTCTGTGCTACACATGTTTCTTGTTGGTGATAAAGCCCATCCAAGATGCAACGAGATATATGAAAACCTTGACACATTGATATCTGAAATGAAGCGAGTGTCTCATATACTAGATAATGAATTTTTGCTCAGCTGTGAGGCTACAGAAGATGAACATCAACATCCATTTCCCGAATACAGAGTTTCTTCTTTTTAGACCAGACCAATTCAGTTGGAACCTATCTCTGGTTGTGATGGAGGTATGCAAGGGAAGAAGCTTTGCTTCACATTGACCCAAGGAAAAGCTTGGGCCAGCTTGGGGATATCCGAGGGAGATATTAAGTTGTCTGTGTTGGCTGATCCCTGGACTTCATTTGAATATCTCGAGTCTACCAAATGATATGCACACTCCGTGGAGAACACAAGTATATTTAGTGACAACAGTACTGTTTGACAAAATGCACTGTGCTGGCAAGAGGAAATGAAATGATTGAGAAAATTGTCCTCCAGATTTCTTGGCGCAAAAGCATTGCTTCAAAAGGACAATGGTTGGACCGTAGTCTTGGGCTTTCAACTACATGATTTATCTGAGAGATTTCAGTCTCCTGATTCTTGGGAAATCTTAACCATGGATGAAGCAACTATTTTGGCTGAATGAAGAGATGTCTTTTGATGCTTGACATGGAGTTCTTTACCATACTTTTCTGGAGTTCCATCTAATTTTATATAATTTCTACCCTTTTGGGGGGTTCTCGACCAGATTCAATTCTTTCTGATAACATATTGATAAAAGGTCCCTCTTTTCCCAATAATGAACAGCATTACAACAATCGTTTAGTTGGTTTGCATTTTGCAGGTAGAACACTTAAGTTTCATAGAAAGGAAACATACAATAAAGCCACAAATTAAATAAAATCCTCGTTAAGATGCTATTTCGATAAGACCAGTAACTTACACCAACATCATCTCATAATCTTTACAAGAAGAATGTATAGCTTATAAATACCAAGCTGAATGCTAAACATCTTCACAAAGCAATAAGGAACTGATCTTATAACCCTTGTCAAATTTACCTGATCAAATTGACTTGGACCATAGGGAACTACTGTAAGACTATCGCTCAGATAAAAAATCTGCCGTTGTGTTGTCAAGCCCTGTGAAACCAAAAGATAAAAGTCAAGAAATTTTCAAGTGCTGAACCCAAAAGGGAAAAATTTATGCCCCCTTTTTTGAGCAAATATGTGCTTTCATACTCTCCTAATCTGATCTTGATAATTATACACTTTCTAGGGTCGACAGATAACTCGTGGGGTTTAACTTTGAGTTGGGAGTCCAGCTACCTTCTCAGATAAATGCAAAAATCAATAGTAAGTGAACTGCAAAGAAAAGCTTGAGACCGAACCCAGCCACTTGTTTGTTACCTTCAGAGAACCAAGAGTAAGCTTCTTTAAAAAGATGAAAAATCTCATGAAAAAGAGCCAATGGAAGGGAGTGTTCAAGAGGAGATTAGGAGAACAAGGGAAGAAACAAGAAAATACACACATATTCTCCTCTTTACTCTGTTAACAGATAAAAAATAATATATTCCAATACATTTTCTTGGATATGACAAGTAGTAGGTCAAATTCATGTTTTCTTTGTATTTGTTTGATTGATAGGTCAACATGTAAACTCATAACGAAGTGAAATATTTATACAAAATAAGGAGATTTAGAAAACAATGATGCTTAGACCATTTGTAGGCTAGGCTAATCAGGCATAGACAACTTTTAGATGCTTCGGTTTTGATTAAGGAGGAACTGTGACCACAAAAATAGTCATTTCGGTGCTCATTTGTGTGTACAAGGATACTGCATACTGGTGGTGGGCTAATCATCTTACAAAATAGAGCATTGTGCGAATCAACAGAACATGATGACATTTGACCTCCAAAAATGTCATATTAGTTGATCGGATCGCAAACTGATCAATCTTTAATTCATCCAGTTGAACTAATCTTATTAGATAAAGATAGCCACCCAGATTGTGTGGAAGTGAACTTACCCCCTGATCCATTTACTGGCAAACTGACATACTGAGGACATGACCCAGAAGAGACTCTACCACTTTTAATGATAGATCCACTTGCACAATCACGAGGCTGTAAAAGAGACAGGAATTGAGAACCATATTCACATTAATGATAGAAATTGGAGCTTTGGAGGTGATAGTCTGACAATATACAATCAGACATGTTTTGGTATTAAATTAAGCAATAGATAGTCAGACATAAAATTAACCAAGCAGAGAGTTAAAAAAAAGAATTAAGGAGTCCTTTTATCTGCTAGCGTTAAGATAAAAGAAATCGGAATGGAAGAATTGAATCGTCCACCTCTATATTGTAGACTCAGCACATATAATAGTTAGATTTGGACAAGGAAAGAAGTTAACTGCAAATACTGGTTGCACTATTGGAGTATTCATTAATTCTTGTCATGGACTAACAATGGCAGACATCTTAAATGAGGCCATAAATAGGGAATTTTGGGGATGAAAAACTGACAATTTACAATAAGACATGTTTTTGTTAGTAACTTAAGCAATATACAATTAGATATAAGATTATCCAAGCAGATATTTAGAGCTGAGAAGTCTGTCTTATCTGCTAGCATGTAAGACGCATGAATTCAGAATGAAGGAGTGAATCATCCACCTCTAGATTCTATACTCGTGATATCTACTGGTGAAATTTGGACAAGGAAAGAAGTTAACACCAGACACGGAGTGCATCATTGAAGGACATACTAATTTATATCCTAAACTACACAATGCCAGACATCTTAAACGAGGTCATATACAAAATGGAAGTTTTGGGGATGATAATCTGACAATATATAACTAGACATGTTTTGATATCAAATTAAGCAAAAGAATATTAGACATAAGATTAACCAAGCAGAGATTTAGAATTAAGATGTCCGCTTTATTTGCTAACATGTAACGTAAGAATTAAGATGAATGAACTTGGGAAGTAAGTAAAGAATCACCCATCTCTAAATTGCACACTCATGATATCTACATGATAGATTTGTACAAAGAAAGGACGTTAACAACAAACAAGGAGTACACTATTGAAAGACATAATAATGATCTCGTTGCCTAAACAATGACAAACATCTTAAATGAGGACATCCATTCATTTAGAGGATTAGAGAGAACCAACCTGTAAATCCTTATAGAAGCATATTCTTAGTTCCTCCACCGCATCGCCTGAGCATATCAACTCTGGAGTTGCATGAAAGGCATTTTGAATGGCTGAAATGATGCCTCCCAGTGGATATTTCTCAGAATTTGAGGGTACATATCCGGCTTCAAACAGAACTCCCTGGTTAATTTCAATTTTTGAGTACATCAGTAGTGGACTCAACTACCAGGCAACCACACTATGTAATTATATGAGTAAGAGGAACAACATATAAGTTTTCAACCAAATGAAATGAAGCTGTAGTGACATTTCAAAAAGAAAAAAAACATCTCAACATGGAATGCTAAAGGAATGTTAAGTGATTCAATGCTTAACATATCTAGAAAGTTATGATGCAGTTAATTAAGAAAAAAATCAGCACAGATGAGAGGAAGTGTTCACTTTTTCAGTATAATAAAGTCCAACTGCTAACCCTCTTGGTATATTTTGCATCTTGACAAAGGATACTCTAATGAGTAGTAAGTTATTGCAATGAAATAAATTCCAGAAGGCTGTTGTAAATGTAACCACAATCTTGTATATCTGATATTGTCGACGATCATCCATTTTAAAGTTTACATTGACCAAGGGGAATTTTCTTCGGAAAGATATCAATAACATACGTGATTTTAAGTTTTGACATAAAATAATAACCAAGATATTCAAGATGAGCTATTAAGCTGCTGTTGTATCTGACACATCAAACAATTTCTTTGCCCCAGTACTGAATATATGCAAATAAGTACCAACAATAACATGCCCAGTGAAATCCCACTAGGTGGGGTTTGGGATGCAAATAAGTACCAACTCAAAGTTTAAATCTTATAGAAAATACACAAGGCAAAGTTTATTGGAGTAAATAAATAGAATAACAATCAACTTACAGTGACGTTATATTTGAAGTAAACATTCAAAGTCATCAGGAAGTACTCATACTCATCATGGACAACTGGATAAGAACATGTCCCGTGTTTTTCTGTGAACAATGACATAAAATTAGGAAAGATCATACTACATACAAAAGAAACATCTACTAGTCTGACTTTTGTCTCTATCAGATATTTACAAGTGTAAAAAACACAAAACTTTGAATTTTAGGTTGCAGTTGGTAGGTTGGTAATGTTGGAAAATAGGGGAGGAGGAGCACTCTTAGTGACTCATTTTCTCTTGAAGACAAGTGGAGGAAATGGTTCTCCTTTACTTCACTCTACTTGCTTTCTCAATAAATAATGCTCTTTGAAGACGAGTGAACTTTTACCAACTTGACTTCATTTTGGCTTATCAAAAATAGCTAAAATATCTGAATATTTTTGTAGGACTATCCTAGCATGTATCTATTATTTTTTTGGTCAAATGTACCTAGTTCAGTACATGTACCATCATTTATTCAATTCATTCCCATTTTTCTCAAATACATGTATTCAACCATACATATGTCCTAACATTAATATCCCAAGTACATGAACTAACTAAATTTATGTATTACACAAATCAAAAACTCCTCTCTTTCAAGAGTCAAGACAATGTTCACATTTCAACAGGTAAGACCCCTATTTTATCCTCTCCATATCCTCCATATTAACGGTTAGGTGCTTGCTTCAGAAGTAAAATGACAGTTTTATCCATCTGAAGTATTTTAAGGGTTCTATTTCCTGCCAGACAAGAGATAGGGTAAAGGGCAAATAAAGTTATCCCACATTTAGTAGAAAATAACAATCCAGACTGGCCTTAACTCAGCTAGTTAACCGCAAACTTTCATATGATATTGTTTTTATTTATGACTTGTAAAAAATAAATAAAAAATAATGTAAAATGAGAATGCACAAGGACTGTAAAATGTTAATGTAATTATATCCAGGAGAAGAAGGAACCAATAATGTTAGAAGATGTCAGCAATAAGGTACTTCCGATTTTATACACCCTTCTGGTAAGTAAAGAATCTTGCTTCTCATTTCAATCAAAGATCTTGATCAAAGCCATCAAGTCATCTTGCAAGATATATATAAACTGAATATAAAATAAGGCAAAGAGAGATTACCCCACTGAAAACAAATGTCTCCAGAGTCAGCACAAAAGAAATGCAAGAAGGACATGTTAGTTCCTTGAATTGTATCGAATTCTTTATCAATCATTAGTACAAGTAACAATGAAAAACCACCTCATGAGCCCAAAATGATCCTTTTTCATGATGACAAGTTGAGGTGGCCTCGCAACTAAAAGAAGGCCAGTACTTCTTCATAGGCCTACGCAGTGTTGAAATCTACAAAATGATTGGATATGTAAGCTCAAAAGACAAAATGTTTCAGACTCAGTGCTGGTGAATATTTATATAAATATGCAGTAGGAAATGGACGTCCCTTAGAGTTGAAGAAATAGAAGCTTCTTTATTCAGTCTCATCTGCTGAATTCTCAATATTCAAAATTATCACAGATCCTTCTGTAAAGAACTTCCAGATGCTCATATTAAATATATTACTAAGCAACTTGCCAGGAAAGTTATTGATAGGAACATTTTATCTGTATCTGCATACTTAAGTCAGAACTGTGATACCACTTCCCAGCAAAAATCCAAGGCAAGGACCTTAAATCAGTATCGTGAAAGGAGAAATGCATATAAAAGCTCCATAGCCCGCTAGTGTCAAGCACAAAGCTCTATTAAACTGTCCATTCTAGTGAAGAAAGTGCAGATGAAAAAGGTACCAAAATAATATAAATGTAATGCAATTAAAATAACAATAACGGCAAACAACAGTTATAGAGATTTACTGGCATATGTAGTTATTGTTTAACGATGTCTGGTTTGTGATAGAACCCATCGCTTTTGAGGAACATATCTTAGCACTTTGGTGCTGCATTGAACACCAGTTAAGCGGGGTGCAGCATCTAGGCCAACCATACACTCAGCTTCAGGGCTTAAACACGCCTTTACAACACTGGGTTTTTTGTGTTTTTTTTTAATATGAAAAGCCTTTACAACACTGTCTTATATCTAGCAAGTAACAACAAAGGGAAGTCCAAAATCACGAACAAGAGCATATTAACTTTAAGGGTTATCCCATTCATACAATTCAAAAAGTTAGACACTTGTTTGGATGAAGTATATCCTTCTATTGAAATTATATTTTATATCTCTGAATAATCACAAGTTAATACAAAATACATTGCAAATCAACTGTTACAAATAATGCATGCCATACACTTAAATTTTTTGCTAATTAAACACAGAAAAGGCATCCTTCTATATTAAGGCAAAGTTCAGGATTGATCAAAGGTGACTGAAAAAAGAAGAAGTAGCACTTTAAACTAATAGCCAGTAGAATGAAATGAATGTTCAAACAAAACAGATTGTACACCATGAAAGGCAAACTTATATGCAATTCAAGACTCTTCAACTAAAATCAGAAATAGGAATGAATGATCTGTCATAAAAGTGCAAGTATGATGCTAGTAGTGCATCATGTTACTTTGCCGAATCCTAATTTCCAGAGTTATAAGCTTTGGGAACCTCCTTACGAATGGATAACAACATTTGCAAATCCAAACATTTCACATTTGTCTTGAAATTCCTCATTTGTTCGAAGCTTATTCTCTGTGACAAGCATTTCTGGATTTGGAGTCAACATGTTTTGACAAACAATATAAACAGATCTTCAGTCACATAACACCCTATTAAATCCCACCAACACTTGCAGATGGGTGCATTATGGGTATGAATTATTTGTAGCCTTCACAGCCAATAAACTGCTCTACCGTCAAAATATATGAATATTTTGGGAACGAAAGCACGCGCCCATCTTCCATGAAAGAGCGTGCTTCAGGTCTTTAACTAAACATTAACAGTTCTACCAATCAATTCTCCCTTCAAACAGGTCTTTATCTAAGCAACAACAGTTCCACCAGTTAACTTTCTCTTCAAACAGTCCTCGCGGAATAAAAAGGTGGTCCGGGGAAAAGGGTTAGCATTATACCTGCTCCTTATCAAATTGGGGGCCAGAACAACATGCAGGCCAAGTTCCGTCATTGTAATCAGCCCAGAGTCCATCTGAAGCGCGAGAAACCTTATTCAATTCTACCTCTCACATTGCACAACATGAAAACAAAATATAAATGCATCCTTCCCAATCGAAATAACTTACGAATAGTGAATATTGATGGTGAGTTTGAGCTGGAAAAAAAAACAGACAAAAAAAAGGTAAGCCTCTGCTTTCAAATGTCATGAAATCCTTACAAAACACACAACTAGCTTAATTTAATAAAATTCCTTAGACATGATATAATTTTACAATCTGAGAATAAAGAGGCAAAATGAAGAAATCAATCGACAATTAGTCTAATTTTACAATCTGTCAATCAGCTGAATGACTAAGTTTTACGAAACATCATTTGAGGTATGAAAGAAGAAAAAAGAGAAGTACCGGCAACAGGCATTGGAAGAGCAGCATTTGGTGGTATTCCGGCAAGCCGTGCCAGGCCATAAGAGAGATAGCTTGAAGTAATCAAACTCTCTCTGGTGTCCGGTTTGCCTTCGTAGCAATCCTTCTTCCACATCCCAACTACCGTTGATTCGGATAACGGAAAAAGCTCCGATGAGCAAAGGTAGCAATTGCATACAGAAAATCGCTTTGATTGTAAGGGAAGCCATTGCTCTGGACAGTTTATTATCTGTAAAAACTTCCAAGTTCTCTCTTTTTATCTAGTACGGGGAAGATACAGTCTCCGGGAATTGCCCGGTTCGAAGATCAGCGGCGGAAGACGGCGGAGTTGGGATGACGGAGGAAGATAATTTCGCGGTTAAATTCTAGATTCTTTCGTTTACTGTACTATGTATCTTTCTAAGTTATTGTTTAATTAATTAAACTAATAATTATAGTATACTAATTCAAGGTTTATAGTAAAATAAACCTTCCTCTTTTTTACTTATTATGTTCGTATTTAACACACCCATTAAAAATAATGATTGACATTACTTTTTTATCAAACTCTTAATAATTGATGTTTAGATTGACTTTTGAGAAAAGATTTGGGAATGAGTAATTAATGTTAAGAATAAAATATGTAAAAAAATAATAATTTTGATACGTTGAAAGTGACAAGTGAAAGTAAAAATTTATTTTTAAAATGGCGGACAAATAATGAAGTAAAAGTTAACGAAGGAAGTAAGAAGTGATTATTTTAAATAATATCTAAATTAAGATGAGTAATTTTACATAATTGATGTGTTAGAGTTAAACACTCTTAAAATATCGTCAATCTACTAATCTTGCATGACTGGATCAACAATTTATTTGTCGATGTTACAAATTTGAATTGTAGAATCAACTATTAATGCTTAAGATAGATGGCTTGCGTAATATTTTGGGAGTGGTCCTTTCAACATATGTTTTAGTGGAGAATCTTGATACAATAATAAAGTTTATGTTTGTGTGAGTTACATGCAACTTGCTGGAATTATACTTATATCAAGATATATAGTATAGTCTTTAGTAGGGTTAGATACAATTTTATGAGATTTATGTCGATTTTTGGAATCAAATGAAGGTCAAAGAATCATTTGATTGATTAAGGGACATAACGACATCCTCGCTTGATGCTATTTTCAGAGTTAGCAGTAAACGAGTGGGTCATGCATAATTTCAAACCAAATCAGACTCTTCTTTGTCTTTGAGTTACTCTCGGACACATATATTGAAGATCTCATTTGTCTTTGATAATTACGCAGGAATTTTCGTTGGATTATAAATGAAGTCTTATTCGATCTTTTTTGGAATTATATGAGAGTTATTTAAATAGTATCTAAATTAAGAGGAAATAATTTTTAGGATTTTTACTTAAAAATTTGAATCCTAAAATTAAATATTCAAAATACTTTTAGAGTATTGTCAATTTGCAAAATTTACATAATCTGAAGCAACAATTTATTTATTTATACTTCAAATTCTAGTTATGAATTAGTCGTTGAAGCTTAATATAGATTTTTTTTTGGGTTAGAATGCTTAAAAAAGATTACTCGCGTAACATGATTGAATGTCATTATTTAGTTATACTAGTTGCTACCAATAACCAATGCCATTTTTCATACTTTTTGTTAACTTATGTAAAATCACATTATATATTTTTAAATTTTTCACATAATTTTTAAAATATATATATATTAGTGGATTTTTTGAGTCACAACTTTATAAAAAAAAAACATATTAGTGGATTTTATTTGAAGCAAAAAATAAAATAATTTGAGTCGAAATTACAATAAACTCCTTCAGAAACCAGGTCAGACAGGGGCAATTAATGTCAACATGACACAAATAGGAAACAAAGTCGCGACATCGCCAGTAAAATAAATATAAATATTACGATGTCGCAATAATAATAATAATAATACGCCGTAATTGGTGCCAATATTTTTTCAACTCTGCGAAATTGCAAAATTAGGGTTTCTCTTGGTTCAATTATACGAAGCTTACGGTGAATTTGCAAACCCTAAGCCCTCAATTTCGATTATTTTGCTTCAGGAGAACCTTCAATTGGAGAACAAACGAGCTTTGTTCTTCAATTGGATTGGATATCCCTCAGTTTGATCGAGTAAGCTCTTTTTCGTAGTTGGAGATTTGAATTCTATATGTACTGATGTTAGATTGTGAAAGGGATCACGTAATCTTTATCATCAAATATCAATGTGTTTCTTCATTGATATGCGGATGTGTGAAATTATGAAAATTTGAAACACAAATTGTAATGAATCAGCTTTTAATAAGTTTTTTTCTCTCTATGGTAAGTTGATGTACTCCAACAGAAAGAGGTAAGTAGAGGTAAGTGTACTCTCCTCTTTCTGTTGGAGCAGTAAGTTGAGTATTTTTTTTTCTTTTTCATTTTTATTGTTCTATCTCGTCAAGGATCAAAGTGTTAATTTGAGTTGCATTCGTTAAGTAAATTATTGAAAATAACTAATCTTTAGGCTGAAAAAACTGGTTTGAGTTGCATTTCTGAAGTAACTGTTGGGAAAAAACCAATCTTTAGGCTGAAAAAACTGTTTTGAGTTGCATTTGTGAAGTGACTGTTGGAAAAAAATTTAATCTATAGGCTTAAAAAACTGTTTGAGTTGCATTTGTGAAGTAACTGTTTGAAAAAAAACTAATCTTTAGGCTGATTATACACAATTTAGTGAGAGGTTGGACTTAGTGCAGTAGATAACATTGGCTGTCATTATAGACAATTTCTTGGGACACTATGCACTCTAAATAACATAGCCGCCATTGTACACGGGAGACACTATTCTTAGGACCAATCTGAGTCCTTGTTCTTTTTCTTTTTCCTTATTATTTACTTCAATTTTCTTTTTGTTGTATCTATGCTTGATCAAATAAGACCTCCCTATCCACTTGAGAGTAGAGGTATAGAAATTGCATATGAAATGATCTCTCTGCCAGCTCATATATAAGTTCTCCTTAGTTGAACAGATAAAAACTGTCTTTCTTTCTGTTAGTGTCGCTTTAGCACCCTTTATCTTTACTCTTGGTATTCTGCTTTGAACATAGGCGGTAGTAGCCCCTGCCAAATCCATGACATTAAGGCAGTATTTATTTGAAAATGATACTGACAAGGTTTATGAGCTCTTTCATTTTGCACTATGGTTGTATGCGATTTTGTTTGCATTCTAGTCATATGAGTAGATTGACCTTTGCTGCACTAGATATTTCTGGATTGTCTTACCTACTGATACTTTACAGGAAATAATGCTCTACTTATATACTTGGTGCTGATTGATGGATCCAGATAGCAAGAATTTTGGAAGAGGTAAGACTTTTACATGTTTACCTTTCCCCTCAAAAAATAAAAATAGGGACATACAGTCTACTCATGTCTAGTATGCAATTGATGAATAATGCTCTTTATTGCATCCATAGGCTAGAATTAAGGTGAATGTGACACATTGACTGATATTCTTGTTCAGACTCCTGATGGCGAATTTATTTGCTGCTGAAATTTTGTTTTATAGTCCTATTGCTCTTGTTCTTACTTGCAGGAAGTAAAGTTATTGTTTTATTGCCAACTCATTTATGCCGATTTCTTCTGCTTACAATGATACCAGTGGCATGACCAGAAATTTTACGAAGGGTGTTCAAGCTATAAGTAATTTTATTTTTTTTGGAAAATGGATGCACCATCATATTTTATTTAGTATGAAGTGAACTGATAGAGCAAAAAGAAAAAGGAGAGAGAGAATAGAGTTCAATCTAGGAAGAAATCACTTTCAAGTTTTAAGATTTTAAGCCATAGGTTACTGTAGAGACCTGTGGAATGTGGAAGAGCTTATAGATAAGCTTCTGAAAACCAAAAAAAAGAAGAGAAACACTCTGCATTAGTTAAGTTTCTTAAGGTGTTAAATGAACATAATCTGGATAGCAGAGGAATTCGTAGTGGCAAATGAATATGGAGGTGTTGTGTCAGGCTTACCATTTTATTACCAACTGGCTGCAGATTGCATCTGTGGTCTTTTACCAATTTTTGTGTTGCTTGTAAAATATCTTGATATCTTACATAGTTGGTTTGTTCTCCTCTTTAGAATGTGTTCATGTTTGATAAAGATATATATAGTTTATAACTGTTGTTGATTTGGTCCAAATATATCGTTAGGGCCAAGAGAACTCACAGGTGCTCGTGATCTTATTAGTCACTTCAAATTGTTGCCTCATTATGAGTTCTTTGGTAAGAGGTCGCTTCCATTATCAATTTCCGATACACATTATCTTCATAATGTGGTTGGAGACACAGAAATTAGGAAAGGTGAGAAGATGCAGTTGGATCAGCTCACACAGGATACTTCCTTTTCAAGAGAGACAAGTTCATGTATCCGGCCCTTTGACTTAGATGTCCTTAGAGAAGCCTTCCAACTACGTGAAACGGCCCCAGTCAATTTGTCTCCTGTAAGACATCTGCTTTTGAATTTGGATGATTTAACTCCATTTATACACCTTCTTCTAAGCAACACTCTTATCCATTATGATTTCTGAAGTTGGACCTTTTGAATTGGGTTTCCTCATGTTATGTGCTGAAACATAAAATGTTTTTTCCTGTTATAATAGTTGCTGATCAGTAGGTCTTTTCATGATGTTTGATAGTCTGATAAAGGCACCCCCACTATAGCTGGAAAATCTAAGAGCGAGATGAAAGACATGGAGAAGAAGGAGAAGAAGCATAAAAAACACAAGGATAAAGACAAGGAGAAGGACAAAGAGCATAAGAAGCACAAACATCGTCATAAAGATCGGAGTAAAGACAAGGACAAAGAGAAAAAGAAAGATAAAAGTGGCCACAATGATCCTGGTGCTGAGCATTCAAAGAAACATGAAAAGGTCTGCTGTCATCTAAACTCAAATGATTTTGTTTCAAAAATGATGATTCTCATGGTATGTTGTTACTTTGAATATTGTCTTAGGTTCATGTTCAGAAGTTTAGAAGACTGGTTCAACATTATCTTAACTAAGTAAAATCTTTTATAGTGGATGAAACTACAAATTTCACAATAGGTCTCAGTTCCATCGTGCTGACTGTTGCACTTGCTTTCCTGAATTTATACTTGATAATTTAATCCATTTGTACATTATCCTTTTTTGTTACAAGTTGCCTCTCTACGATCAAGTGGGAACAATATTGAGATTAATTAAGGTTCAGCTTTCTAGGCATCGAACATGAGGTCTTTGAAATGAATTGCCACTTGACTTTTTAAGTTATTGAGGCAAAAAGTTGTTGAGTCCAGCCCTATTCGGTTTAGTTTAGTGATACATATATTTTAACTTGGTAAAATTCTGATTCACTCCTTTACTCTAAGAATAACCTCATGTTTGAATTTTGTGTAATCTACTTAATGCGGTGTTGACTTTATAGTTTTTCTCTCTGATAGTTTGATACTTCCTTTTTTGTTTTAAGTTCTTTCCGGGTGGGACCTATAAAAAAAAAATTGCCGGGTGGTATTTAACTATTGAGTTGCTTTGTGGAAAATTCACCCTTGCTGACTTCGACCCTGATTTGCAACATCTTGGAATTTGGCAATCAAAGAGTCATACTTCACTGTAATAAAAGGGATAAAAGAACTCATTGATTTTGATCTTTTTTCTTAAACTGATTTCAGAAAAGGAAGCATGACGAGGAGGATCTTAACGGTGTCCACAAACACAAGAAAAGCAAGGTAACTAAAAAACGTTGGATTCATATAATATTTTTCTTTACTATATTTTGAACCTTCTTATTGAGGACAATTATATATTTGCAAACGTTAGTTTTGTGATATAAATTCATTGTACACAATCTAATCCTTACACTTAATATATATTCACCTTTTACTAATTGTCCCTTCATCTTACCTGCTAAAACGTTGCAGCACAGGAGCTCAAAGATAGATGAGATTGGTTCAATAAAGGTAGCCGGCTGAATTGTGCGTGTGGTTGTATAATTTATGTTGTCCCAGATTTTGCAGTTGAGAATTTGGAGGGTTCCTTTATTTAGAATTGTGAAATATCAGAAGTTCATGTCCTGATCAATTCATTTATTGAAGAACTTTATGGCATGCGCTGGTGTTGACATCTGTATCTTTATTTGAGTGAGACTGTTCCTTGGAAGACATTACTGGTCAGATGCATCGAACTTTTTTGCGTATTCATGAGTGCAATCTGGCTGTTTTTATTTATATAGTTCAATTTTCCCCCCTTTTCTAAATAACCACCATGAAAAAGTAGGCAAGCATCTAGTCTGGCCTCTACAGTGATAAAGGAGGCATCTGCATGTCTGACAAAATGTTTTCCTGCCTTGGATATCAAATCAAGATTTTCTTCTCATGGAAGTCAGGTGGAACTATCTTATACTCCCTTGTCCTTTTTATCTATCGTTTAAAGTGTTGGCACACACATTGAGAAAACCATTTGCTATCATTAACATAATGATAAGGGGTGTTTGACTAAGTTACCCGTAGCTATTCCTTAAATGATTAGTTATTGACTATATCCGCCCTCTTAGAGTAGTAAGGGTGGAATTGGAAAAAGAAATTAACCCTTTCTTGGTTTCTGAAATGATAAATATTTTAGAACAATTTTTTTTTATTAAAGTGATAGATACAAAAGATCACAATAGAGCAAGGTACGAGAAAGCATATCTTGGAAAATTTTGAACATTCATGAAAAAGTTTACTGTTAGAGATTCATTTTCATCTTGCAAAGAGACGGAGGAAAAATGTGTTATTGGTGCATGGGCGCAGCCCCAAACTCGTTATGGTAAGGTGGATATGTGATCATGGAAGTGTCTGAGATGCACTGTCCTTGAGCATAAAAGATGTAAACTTTTGTCTATGCTGTCCTGAATGTGCTGGTGGAGATATAAGGTGAAACTGGTCAAGGCTTGTTGGAAAAGGATGGAAGTTTCTAAACCATACTGGAATAAAGAAAAGCAACAGAAGTAATCAAATGATATGCCAAACTCCAAGGTATTTTTGTATCTTCTATTTATTTATTATTATTTTGGCTCATTGGAATCAAATAATAATCATGTATACTTCTTTTGGGATGTTTTTTGTCTCCAGTCAACATATGTATGTGTGTGCATATTACTAAACATTTTCAGTTGTGTCGTTGAAAATTGATCCCCTGATCAAGATGTCATTAAGCAAGTAAATGAACTGGACCAACTGAGCAAGCATATCTTTTTTGCAAGTAACTGAGTTTCTCATTGAAGGAGGATCCTCTCCGACTTAGATGATGAATATGAGTTGGAACTTGGAAATTTGGCTACTTTAAAATGGATTTATGTGCAAGTCTCATGCACAGAAAGGAAGTTGTAACAAGTTCCCTGTCCCCCCTGATGTTTCAGCAACTTTGCTATTGGAATAATGGTGGAAAAATTTACTTAATAGCCGGTGGAATTATAAGAAAGCGAAATTGTAAGGTTTATATATGTGTGTGTGTAGAAAGGCTAAAAAGGACATGTTTGACAAGTATTCAATATTTGAATTTAGAACAACTTGCAGTGGATGAAAGGTAAAACTTTTATTCAAATAAGTGTCCTGTTCAATCACTGCACCATTCTGAGTTTCACCTTAAACCGGTTTCTATAATGATCATCTGTTTACGTGCAACTAATGATTTTAGGTTAACATTGAACACATGTTTTGCTTCATTTGAAATTGAAAAGCTATTAGGTTTTTCTATATTAGGAATTATGTCAAGTGCTTTGATCTTTTTATGCTTATTCAATACTTTTTCTGTAGTGGATTGAAGGTCCCTGTGGCCTGATGTTCTTCACAAGGTAACTTTTCAATCCCTAATTTGGAGTGAAATGAAACGAAACATTGGCACTGTGTGGAATTTCCATCACAAGCAAAGCATTTGAAGAAGTAATAAAAAAAGGGTAGTGTCAATAATCTTTTGTATTGGGCGTTTTGTGTTTTTGCCCTCTTTTTTTTCATGTATAATCTGCCAAGTTTACCTGATGTAGTGTTCTTGATATCAATTTGGGATTTTTAATAAGAGCAGAGGTGCTGATCATAGTACTTTCTATATGTAGCATAATATTTCTTGCCTTCCTGCATGCAGAATAGCCTCAGGATGGATTTAGTTTAAGGTACTCCCTTGTGTCATATGTTAAGGGCTCCCATTAGTTGGCAGTGATGGTGAGGAACTTGATCCATCTTCAGGTTTAGCAAGTTGCTGCATGATGTTGTATGATTCTATGTTTCCCTCTTTTGAGGGCTCTAATCTCAAGGCTCAGTCTTAACCATTTGGAGCTTTGGGTAATAAAATGAGAAGGTTGAGATGAATGTTGGTCTGCTCTTCTGTCATTTGTCTTCTCCATTGAGTTTGAAGGTTAACTTCTCAACAGCATTAAGCATCTGCAGAGAATTTTTAAAAAAGGTGTCGCTATAAGGTCATGAATGGAATCTCTTCTTGTATATACTAGGATAGAATGAGATACATAACTCCTTTCTTGATGAAATCAAGATTTATTTTGTGTGTGTTTGGCCAATTTTATCTGCATTGGACTTGGCTTAAGCTAATTGTCAGATGTTCCTAGTGATCAACATGTAAATTTTTGGCTTTACTATTCGAATCCTGGACTAAAATGTAGCCCTACTGCAAATGTATGAGAAGTTTATATAAATAGGCAATGGAGATGATTTGTACTCAACTTTAGGCACTTCATCCCTATCGGCATTTCGTTTCGTTATTTGATCAAGGTCATGCTTGAATGTTTCTTTTGCTAGTCCGGTTGTATGACCCAAGAAGCATGACAGTTTTAGATCATCAGTGCTCTTTGACAAGAAAAGGGAGAGTATCTACTAGGTTCCTAGTGGTAGTTGTAGAGTATGTTGCTCGGACTCTCCAAAAATGATGTTATACTTGTGTTGGACCCTTAAAAATTACACTATTGCTTTCAACTTTGCTGAAGTCTCAAGTTCTCATGACAGAATGAACATTGGTCTGGGAATTCAACTTTGCATTACACTTGTTATGATTATGATTTATGATGATAAAGAAAAATTGGAGCAGTCGTCTTGTTGTATGAACAATAATGAAGGGACCAGTAGTTTTTGTTGCTATAGACGCATTGCATGTAATTTGGTATCTGTGCAGCTTAAGTAGGAAGCAAAAGCAGCTGTTATTAGGCTGGAAGAACATGTATTGACAAGTCACATCTGGATTTCAAATTTTTATTTATGACTACTGGCACATTTCATACATGGAGGAATCTTTTGCAACGTCACATATGAAAAAATATGGATGTAAGTTATATACATCGATAATTTACACTATTCATTTTTACCAAGTGATTAATGATTGATTATCATAGCGATTGTGTAAAAATATTTGAACCCTTTTTTGCTTTGTCTTTTGTTTTCACTTTTCCATTTGCAGTATTTCTAGAGATTAGACATCATTGTTCATTAAGAATCCTCAACAAATATGTACATTAATAGGATAATTAACACTTTTTTTTTTGTGAATTAGATTGCGTTACTGCAGAAAAAACCTTTTTATGCTACGTTCCTAATAAAAAGTCATCTTTTTGTAGTCAGTTAGCCACATCAAATCAAGAAAAAGACAAACTAACCAAACTACTAAGATATAGTCATGACATGAGTCTTATATTAGTATCTAAAATGAAGGAAGTTACGTATAGACTTTGTGATACTTCTAATTGTGCGAGGCATTTGGAAAAAAAATGTGCGGCATTGATTTAAAACGGATATATTACACGATGACAAGCAAGAGTAAGAGTCTACTTGAATTAATTTATCTTAAGTGTTTTTATGATAAAATAACTTTTAAACACTTTTATTGTGTTTGAGTAAAATCAAAAACTATTTTAATCACTTATTTTTAAGTCAAAAAGACAAAAATAAGTCTAAAAATTTACTCATTTTGTTTTCCTGCTTAGGGTGTTCCTTAGCCCTTAGAAACTCTATTGAGCTTTTTGATGGAGCTAAATTGGAGAAAAATGAAATGTTTCCACTTCCGATGCTACGAAATGTTTGAGAATTACTATGGAGCTAAAATGAATTTTGTTCTCTATTATATTTTTATAAGTATTGCATAATCAAATAACTAAAGAAAGAATATACTGAGGGACGATCCTTTAAGTAGATTCATGATTCAATAAATGATCGGAGCAGGACTTTAAATCCTTTTCTAACATGAACAATATTATCAGTTTTAATAATATATTTCGGATGCTTAAAGGCATAGCTTGACACAAAGTAGCATTAAGCTATGTAGGCACTTCGTCAAATAAATAATTAAATTCACCACTTTGGTATTATTAATAAATCGTTATTAATTCCATATAAAATATACTACTACTATTAATTGAGTGCGATGCTGAATAGGTGCAATAATGATGGAAAATTTTCTTATAAAAATGATTTAAAGTACGGACAAATTTTAGATCATACAAAGGGGAAAAAATGATGGAAAGATAAAAAACAATGTAATTATATAAAGAGAGATTCTCCACTAAAGCTTTTTTTGGTGTTTTAGGACTTTTTTCTTTATCTTTTCGTATACTAATTGTAAAACTACTTTCAACTTTATGCAACGATAATGTAAATAATTATTGCACTCAATGTCAAAACAAATTTGATATACTAAGCTTTCGTTAAGTGCGGAATTTAGAAAAATAAATAGATTACAAAAATCTATTTTTACGAGTACGATTTGGAAAAGACAAGATACACCATGCACACAGATTTTATCCTTATCTTTATAGGATAAAAAAATTATTTTTGATAAACTATCGATTCAAGAAATTATTTTTCGAATTGTTTTTGAGACGATCATTTCCAAGATGTTACAAATCGAAACGGCTAGTAGATTCTTCAAACTTTTTTACTCATGTCATTGAGATATCATTTTTATCTTTTTTGTTACTTTAATACTTTATCATTTGTAATAAATCTTTACAATTAGTGACAAATAGTAATTATTATTGTGCTTAATGATTAATTGTATTATTTCATGTCTCTTACAATTATTTTGTTTAGGAGCATATATGTGTCCATGCATGTAGCTCTACATTATTGGGAAAGTATTTGTCCTAAAGTCTAAAGACATTTTATTTTAAAGTTTGGTCCCAAAATGATAATATTGACAAACTTTATATTATAAGAAACAAATATTATAATAATGGGAAACTTGTCCAAAATTTTATTATATAGTTTATCCTTATTTTTCTGAAAGTCCTTTTGCATGTTTGTGAGTGTCCAAAATGGTTACTTCTTCCAATTCCATGAACTGATGAACTGCTGCAGATTCACATGATAATTGGACTCATTTGTCAGTTGTTTTTATGTTATCTTTATTTTTTTCGTCTCAATTTATGTAATATCATTTGTTATAATATAAATAATTTTTTGAAAAAATTGTGATTTATTTAAAATATATGATAGATGTTTTGTGTCTGTTTTAATATCTTATTTATTGTGTTTTGATTATCATATTATTTTATTATAATTTTTAACTCCTTTTTAGCAGGATTTGCATTGATACCTTGTTACTTGCTATATTCTCTTTACTATATCCTTCTTCTTTGTATTTGGATTTATTACGAGGGTCTTTCCGAAACAAAATATCTACTTCCACAAAGTAGTGATAAAATCTACGTACATTCTATCCTCTCCAAACAACACTTATGGGGTTTAATCATCGGATATGTAGTTGTTGCTGATGGATAACTTGTGTGGTTATAAATTATTTTAATAATACAAAATTATATGATTTAAAATATAAAATTGCGTCATTTTCTTTTGGACGAAAACTAAAAATGATAAAAGTGTGATTGAGTACTAGATTATTACTTTATTCGGTCCCAAATATTACTAGTTGTTTTGGAATTTTAGCAAAAGATAAATTTGTTCTAAAATATCTAAAAGATTTTTTTTTTCTTACAAAAAATCACTATTATAACTTCAATAAGTGAAGTATTAGTTAAATTAATGAGAAATATTATACGGATAGAAGATAATAAATGCATTAAGAATTTTTGACAGAAATAATCCATTATGTAAAACATTTTATCAAAATAATACATTTTTCTGAAATTTTACCAAAATAGATTAAACGTATTTGTCAGTAACGTTTTATAAATTATTATATTAAAAAATTTCAACGGACAAAGCTAACGATAGACAAATTTAACAGAAGTATAAAATGTTACCATGAGTAACGATTTAATCTTAAAACGTTACCATGAGGTAACGATTTTATGGTACAACCATGAGTTTAATCAATCTCTCAAGTAAATCTTCATTCATCTCCTCTTTCCTTCATCCTTATTCTACAACACCACCGCATCTTTTCAGTTTTACCGGAAAAGTTCAAAAACTCATTTTTCATAATATCATAATAATTTTTGAATCTCATGTTTTCAAATTCAATACCTATTTACAGCAAAACACATTTTCAAAATTAACACGATCTCAAATTTCAACAGCATTCAACCAAAAATATAATACCAACATTTAAAATAAAAACCCAAAAATAAATCATATTACACGGTAAATCAAAATTGCAAATCACAAAATTTTGATGATATGTTCACAATCAACAATTGCAAAATTTAAAATACAATAGAATAGAAAAAAAAATTAAATCACGAAACTTTAATCGGAGTTGGACATTTTCGAAAAGTCCCAACATCAATTTGATAATATACAAAAAAAAAGAAAAGAAAAAAAAAATAGATTTAAACCTTGCACTAATAAGTTAATAACTCATGAGAATGGGGATCACTCTTTAAGGAAATTTTTAAATTGCATCAATTTTTTCAGTTGTTTCTTGGATTCGTTGCCAGTATGTAAGTTGCAACTGAAATTTGAGAAATTGAAATAATCTCAGTTTTCAAATAACAAGATCTCACTCAAATTAATGATTTTTGATGTATCACAGGTGGTGAAATTGGAAATGAAGAATCGCATGAATGACATTTTTCCTGTCACAGAGCCTTAAAACTTATTCCCATGTTGCCTCCCCAAGATTGAAATGACACTTGTCTTTTTGTCGTTAATTAAAATGTTACTCCGAAATACGTACTCATGTCGTAACTGTTGATCACAAAATACTTCTTTTAACGCCATTTATAGTTAATTATTGTTTGCTGATTCTTTAAAAATAAATAAATTATAAAACGTTACTCAGAAATACGTTTATTTTATTTTGGTAAAATTTCAAAAAATTATACTACTTTCATTAAATACTTTAAATAATGGGTTAGTTAGGTCAAAACTTCATGCATTAAAGAAATGGATCTACCTATCATCAGAAACATCTAATTTATTTGTTACTTTTGTTTTGTCCGTTACACAAAAGTTTTCTCTAAAGTTACAATTTGCAACTTTTTTACTTTTAAATTAAGAATTGTTTAGATACTACTAATGGGACACTCTCAGCGATCGTTTGGTAAGCTGTAATAAATTAATATATCAAATAATTTCATATATATATATTTGATGTGTGTTACTTGAGTCAAGGATCTCTCAAATATATCCTTTTTATCTCCCTAAAATGAGTAAAATTTGTGTAATCTTTTTTAAACTTTTGTTTATAAAATTACATTGTTAAAGTTTTGTATAGATAATGCATATAAAAAAACTTAAATCTATAAAAAGGAAGTGGATTGTTTCTGTTTGTTTACCTTGGTTTTGATAACCATTTTGAAACATATTATAATGTGCATTATTACTAGTTATATACCTAATGTACATGGGAGGTGATTTTATGTTGATTTAAATATTGGATGAGGAGAATACTAATGTCTATGAAGTTTTAAAAAATATATTTTTTGGTTATATAAAAATATTATTTGTAAATCAATGTCGGCCACATTCTTCTGTATAGTCAAATTACGCTGCTCTTTTTTAAAATGTATATTACTATTGGTGTCTTCTAGGAATATAAATTTACTACTTTAATTTATTTATAATAAAATAATAACAATGCAATGTAAGTATGCGCCATGCAGCGCAGCATCCAAAATCCACTACTAATTAATTAATTAATAAATCACATTGCCCTTTCTGTTCTTCCAAGAAAATTAATCAAGTTTAAATTATTGTCATCTACAATATAATGTCATCATGTATTTAAGAAAATAATTTTTTATTTGAACTCTACTCTTGCGGGTGGTACTACTAGCTTGCTTGTACCAGCAACACAAGGACACTCCTTCCTATACTCTTCATGGGTGCATTGTTAATTATATATATTTTTTGCTAGTTTTTCAAAATAGATATACATATATATACATAATTTTTTCTGAAGTTAACGGGTGCATGTGCATCCCCTCGTATGACTATGGATCTACATCCGCTTATATGATCGAGTAACACGTCCAAATCTATTAAGATTGTGTTGGAGTGATAAATACTCATTCATTTTTAATCAGAAGTTCGAGTTGCTCTGGGTATAAAGTTGCTTTTGTCCAATGTTAAAAAGTTAAAGAATTTATTTTTGATTGAAAATTTATTATTTATAAAATTCTAAATCACTTTCAAACATTAATACACTAATAAAAAATTAATAACTTATTAGTAATTTTTAAATTTTAAAAGCATTATTTAACTTATCAATTATGATTTTAATTTTGAACACATATGAATAGTGGCTTGATCATGGAGGGAAAAAAAATAAACTAAAAAAGGGGGCACTTATGACTTGTGAGATACGGCGTTATAACTCAACTTGTATCGTTACATGAATCATCAATTCACAACAACTGGTAGCACTGTCATCTTTTCTTCTTTTTTTAATAAATATTCGTTATTTATATTAAAATTACGATTCATTTTATATTTCTCAATATGATTTTAAATTTTAAATTGATGAATTAGTTTAACTATCGCATCACAATCCAACCACAGGCAACATTTTCACTCACCAGCTGAGAATAAAATTAGCTGGATTTGCACCATCCAAAATCTCTGTCTTCCATGAATGTACTTTTTAATACAATAATTACTCCATAATCTTTCCCAATTTTCTACCTTTTCACACACACAGAAACTTTTTCTCCCCTTAGATTTTTTTTTGTTTTGTTTTCTCCCTCTGCTTTCTGTCACTCTCTTGGTTTCTTCTTTTTTCTCTCTTCAAATTTCTGTCTTTTTTCCTCACTGTAAACACAGACAACTCCCCCGCCCCTATGCTTTCAGCAATTTGTCTTCTATTACCATTTCTCATTTGACCAAATTCCAAAAAAAGAATCTTGCTGAACATTCACAAAGAACAGAGCAGATTGATTATTCACAAAAAAATAAATAATGTAAGCTAAATTAAATTAAATATATGCTCAATAGTAAGGAACTTCTTGTTGATTCTTGATTCAGTACAAAAAAGTGTTTCTTAAAGTTCTCTTATTTTTTTCTAAAGAAAGAATCTGTTAACAATGGTGGTTTCCCTTTTCGTCATCTTCTTCCTCTGTTTTTCACCTCACTTATCATTTGCCACGACCACCGCCGCCGTCGCCGGAAACAACCGCCGTGTTCTCCATGAACCTTTTTTTCCAATAGATTCACCAGCACCATCTTCTCAACCCCCCATACCTTCTCCTCCAGCCCCAACAGAGTACCCATTTCAAGGCTCTACTACTACTCCTGATAACAGTGATAATAACCCCTTTTTCCCTACTTACCTTTCTCCTCCACCTCCCCCTGATTCACCTGCTGATTTTGTTCCTGCAAATGTTTCTTCTATTCTCCTTCCAAATACCTCCAAATCTAACCCTGTTTCAAATAAACTTATTTTCACTGCTATTATCTCTGTTCTTGCTGCTGTCATTGTTCTTTCTATTGCTATCTTTTTGCATATACGAAAGCGAAGGAAACAGAGAGACCAGAAAATTCAAAGATCTGATAGCAATGGTAATGGGTTGAGTCGTGATAGTGCTAAGAATGATGCTAATAATGGTATCCCTAAGCTTCAAAGACCATCTCAGACTAGTTCGGAGTTTCTCTATTTGGGTACTCTTGCTAGCTCACATGGCGGAGTTGAAACACATAATGCTCAGAATCGTAATGGTAGTAACACTAGCTCTACTCCTTCTTCGAGAAAAATGGACTCGCCGGAGCTCCGTCCATTGCCGCCGTTACATGGACGGAATTTGAGACAGAGTTATGGGAATACCAGGTTTTTCTCAGGTGCTGCTGAAAATGATGTGGATTTTTACTCTTCTGCCGGATCTATGGGTGGTAGAGAGAGTTCGATCGGAGGTGACTCACTGTCCCGGAGAGATTTTTCTGCTGTTGAAGTTGAGAAATTTGTTGGCTGTAGCTCATCTTCTTCGAGTTCGTCCTCGAGTTCCGGGTCCGGTTCGCCGGTCCGGTCTGTATCGCTGAGCATTTCGCCGCCGGCGAGTTTGAGTCCGGAAAGGAAAAGTGTAAGACCCAAGTCACCGGAACTGGTCGCTGTTGACACCGCTCCACCACCTCAGTATCCACCTCCACCGCCACCGCCACTGGCGACAATTGTGCCACCATTTGCAGAATCTCCATCTCCATCACCATCACCATCACCTCCATGCCCATTATCACCAGAGAGATATTCAACCAGAAGCATAGACTCATCTCCGGGGATTTTCAATCTTTTGGATCAAGATGTTCAGTTTCCGGCGAGTATCAGAAATCACATACAGCAAGCCACACCAGCTTTTGGACCACCACCGCCACGTCCGCCGCCACCTCCACCACCGCCTTCTAAGAATATGGAAAGCCCCAAAACACCCTCACCTCCATTTTCAAAGCCAGCATTTAACCCTCCAGTTCTTGAATCTCCTTTAAAACCCATGGGAATTGAGAGTCCAGTATTGGTTTCTCCAATGGAGTTGCCTTCTATTACTGAACATATTGAGAAGGATGATGAGAAAAATGAGGAACCCAAACCAAAGTTGAAAACTTTGCATTGGGATAAAGTGAGAGCAAGTTCGGATCGCGAAATGGTTTGGGATCAACTGAAATCAAGCTCATTTAAGTATGATAATCTGCGACTATTGTCTTTTGTTTGTATAAGTTGAATTGAACTGATACTGATTTATTTGCAGATTGAATGAAGAGATGATAGAAACACTCTTTGTTGTAAAGACTCCAACTTTGAATGCAAACGACACAGCTAGACGTCTTGTTCCCTCACCGAGCCAAGAGAATAGGGTACTTGATCCAAAGAAGGCACAGAACATTGCAATTTTGCTGAGGGCCATAAATGTAACCACAGAGGAAATATGTGAAGCCCTTTTAGAAGGTATTCATCATTTTCACCGTTCTTTGAAGAGTTTAACTTAAATATATTGAGTCTTATGCTAGTAGGTTGACCTAAAAGGTAACTATGGGTAACCATTGGGATTTGTAAGCTGGAAAATAAGAAAGATTACTTACTACAATAGGTTAAAATGCTTGATACTGTAAGAATTCTTACATTTGGTGGTTTATATTAGTTAAATCTCTCTCTGATGTGAAAATTAAGAGCTGAAAAATGGAATGATGGAAGTGTGTGTTAGTATTGATCGAGGCAAAATCATGTAGTTTATCGTGCTAAAAGTTATGCTCCTTCACTCAATGTTCTTTGTTGGTTTCATCAATAGGCAGAAGTTCAAGTGTATGTAGAACTTGTAAAGTGTTTGGATTTAGGAGAATAGACAGCAGTAACAAGTTACATCTTCTATTCAGGAAATGCTGAAACTATTGGGACTGAGCTCCTTGAGATTTTATTGAAGATGGCTCCATCCAAAGAGGAAGAACGTAAGCTAAAAGAATACAAAGATGATTCTCCAGTCAAGCTCGGGCAAGCAGAGAAGTTTCTGAAAGCAGTGCTTGATGTACCTTTTGCATTCAAAAGGGTAGACGCTATGCTGTATATATCAAATTTTGATTATGAGGTCGACTACCTCAGGAAGTCATTTGAAACTCTAGAGGTAACTATTTTAAGTCATCGTCAACTTCTACTTGTTATTGATGATCCATTCACTAGAAGAATTTTGATTTAGATCAGAACAAAACTTGTGAAGTGTCTTTAAAATGGTTTCCTATTACAGGCAGCATGTGAAGAGTTGAGAAGTAGCAGAATGTTCTTAAAGCTTCTGGAAGCTGTGTTGAAGACAGGTAACCGCATGAATGTTGGGACAAACAGGGGAGATGCTCATGCCTTCAAACTTGACACACTGCTAAAGCTTGTAGATGTAAAGGGAGCAGATGGGAAAACAACCCTATTGCATTTTGTGGTTCAGGAGATTATAAAAGGTGAAGGTACTCGTCTTTCCGGAGAAAATCAGAATGAACAGTCTACCACTAATGATGATGCTAAGTGCCGGAAACTTGGCCTTCAAGTTGTTTCCAACATAAGTTCAGAGCTTATAAATGTTAAAAATGCTGCTGCCATGGATTCAGAAGTGCTCCACAGCGATGTTTTAAAGCTTTCTAAAGGGATCGGAAACATTACTGAGGTTGCAGGATACATTGAAGCCGTTGGATCAGAGGGAAGCAGTACTAAAAAATTCTCCGAGTCCATGAACAGGTTTATGGAAATAGCAGAAGAAAAGATCATAAGGCTCCAAGCTCAAGAGGCGTTGGCCATGTCACTGGTGAAGGAAATAACCGAGTATTTCCATGGAGATTCAGCTAGAGAAGAGGCTCACCCTTTCAGAACCTTCATGGTGGTCAAAGACTTCCTAATGATTCTTGATCGTGTTTGCAAGGAAGTTGGAATGATAAATGAGAGGACAGTAGTTAGCTCCGCGCATAAATTTCCAGTTCCAGTTAATCCAAATCTACAACCTGTCACTAGCAGATACACAGCTAAACGGCAACATAGTTCCTCTGATGATGAATATTTATCTTCTTAGTAGTGTTAGTTGGTCATAACAGGCAACTCCCTAGTTTTTTGCTTCTGGCCAAAACCAATGTAATCTACTGTAAAGGCCTTATAGGAGTTTGCCTGAGACTGTACCACGAATTTTCGAGTATAAGTTCTAAGTTGTATTTATTAGATCATTTTGTATAAGATCTTGGAAATTCTTTATCCTTTTCATATGTATATAGCAAGATTTATCATCACATCCAAAATAATAGGAAGGTTCAAACCTACATTGATGGACACAATAACAACATACATGAGGTCTGGGAGGGGAGGGTAGAGTGTACGCGGATCTTATAGAGAGGCTCAAGTATTCTTTTCTTTGTACTAATCTAATTATATGGAATGTAAAATAGGAAGTCTTCAAATGTTTGGAACATTTTACAGTCAGCTTTGAGTGAGATTTTTTCCAACTTTGCATTTTATAATTAATGGAAGATGAGACTACACTGTTCAAGCAGTAAATCTGAAAAGAGGAAAAATACTGACTAACATCAATGTAGAAATCTCTTCACCATTAAAAATACAGAAAAAGAAGCACAAATTACATAGTTAGGTAGCTATGAATAAGGGAATTACACTAGAAATAGAATGATCTATATAGATAGTGAACCGTGGTATTTGTACAGGATAGAAAATGATCTAGTAATTATTGTTTCTTACTCAACCATTATCGAAGGGCCTCGTTTACTTATTGAGCAACAATGAGCTCGTCCATTTGGAATCCGCTATCACTCTCAGGCATCATAATGTCATCATCAGTTGTGAAATGATATCGTTCTCCGATGGCTCTCAGAAGCTGGTACAGTTCAAACATTGTTGGCCTCTCCTTAGGAGCAGCAGGCAACACACATCGACAAGCAACTTTAAGGACCTGGAAGATCTCACTGTCATAACCTTTACTAGACAATGAATGGTCAATCGCGTCTTGAAGCTTAGATTCACCAGAGAGTTGTGTGATCCATTCCACCAAATTCCCCTTAAATGTCTCAGGAGCTTTGGCGACAGAAGTTGGTGTCTCACCTGTAACTAACTCGAGAAGGACAACACCGAAACTGTACACATCACCTTTTGGTGTAGCCATGAGAGTTCGCGCGTACTCAGGCGCAACATAACCAAAGTCCCCGAATTCCCCATTTACAAAGGTACTCAAATGAGTGTCAACTGGATTCATGAGCCTAGCAAGTCCAAAATCCGATATTTTAGGTTCATATTCCACATCCAGCAAGATGCATTTAGAACTAATATTTCTGTGGATGATACGAGGATTGCAGTTGTGGTGAAGCCATGCAAATCCTTTGGCTGCTCCAATGGCGATTTTCATTCTCATAGGCCACTCAAGAGTTTTTTCCCCTTCACTCACCGAATGCAACTTATCATGCAAGGTGCCATTTGGCATAGCTTTGTAGACCAACAGCCTTTCCTTTTTCGCCATGCAGAAACCTAAAAGAGGCACCAGGTTACGGTGCTTTACATTTCCCAACGTAGCCATCTCAGATGTAAACTCTTTCTCTGAGTGTTGAGTATTCTGCAACCTCTTAACCATAAGTGAAGTGCCATCATCAAGTACTGCTTTGTAGAATGTCCCGGTTCTTCCTGACCCAATAATATTGTTCTTGCTGAAGTTGTTGGTGGCCTTCATGAGATCACTTAATCTCATTTTTGAAGTAGATTTCTCAAACATTGAAAGCTGAAAATAAGGCACCTTAAGTCAATTAAGAATGCTTGAGCAAGAGAAAACTCACACAAGAGCTTATGGTGAAAAATTCATTAGTTAAATGCTTATATGAAAACAAGAATTTATGGTTCTAAATATGATCACAATGCCACAGTAGAACCCATAAACACAAACCACAACCCACTAGAATTGATTTATGACCTACTAACAAAGCGCGAACAGAAGTTTCAGTAATGACACAGTTTTTAATTCTCACCTGGATTGCCTTGGAACCCTTAATACTCTTCGTCCATTTATTCCCTTCAGGATCATCTTCCTTTCTCCTCTTCCTGGATATCTTTCTCATATAGAAGAACATACCAATGGTCAATAATACAGCACCTAAAGTCACCCCACCAACAGCTGCACCAACAATGATTCCAGTACGGGGTTTCTTAGCATAACCCTCACAAAGAGCTAATGGTGGTCCACAGAGTCCGGCATTATTGGCATAGCTCTCTGCAGGAAAAGTTACATTTATGAAACTTGGAACTGGTCCAATCAATTGATTGTTTGCTACATTAAAATGCTTGAGCCGACCAAGCAGGCCAATTTCTGCAGGAATTTGACCCATAAACTGGTTGTTGTCAAGTCTAAGGCTATTTAAAAAAGAGCAGTTTGCAAGATTAACTGGAATTTCCCCTGATAGATTGTTGGATGAGAGATCCAGCAGTACCACAAAACCTATAATTTTGGAGATATCATTCGGAATAATTCCATGGAGCTCGTTGCTCGAAAGATCTAATGATGTAATAGAGGTGCAATTCTTAAGACCACGTGGAAACTTGCCCTTGAGACGCATGTCAGGAAGACTGATACTCAGAACCCTGGTTTCTTCAGGATGCCAGCACTGAACCCCAGCAAACTTGCAGATGAAACCTTCGGTCTGATTATCGAACTTCCATGTAGTGTTCAAGAAATTCAATGGATCTTCAAATGAATCTTTTATAGATATCAAACAGTCAATGTCGCTTTGAACAGCAGAGCAAACAGCACAGCTCAAGACCAAGTAGATCAAAATAGCAGCAAAGGTAGTAAGAGCTCTGTTATCCAAAGCCATCTTGGTGAGAGGCCTAGTCATAACCGCAACAATCGAAGGTCCTAATTAAGCAGTTGGCTGAAACATTTAAGATCTCTATAGACTAGTTTGCAACCCCGAAAAATCCATTGCAAGAACAAATCCAATTTCTCCCGAGTTAAGAAGCAAAATGTAAGGCTGCAAGGAAAAAAATAAGATGATGAATCAGTTTTATCAATCAATCAACGCTGCCTCACTTCCAACTAGTCGGAAAAAACTATATGAATCTACGTTTCATCCGCTCTATTCGGACTCATTTCATATCAACACTAGACAACTTTTCTTCTTAAGCAAACTAGTGATTCTCCAGAAGTAGAGGTACTCAAATCCCACATTTACAGGACAACCAAAATAAAGATTATCGGACAAGTCAGATACAAGCAGAAAACTGTTCCTTACAGATTTTAATGGGAAAAACAGCAAACAAGGAGGCAAAAGAGACCTGGGAAGAGAAAAAGCACAATAACAGCAATTTAAGAGATGCACTTACATAAAATTATCATCAACAAAAGGAAAACTTCATTAAAAAGATGATTTCACCTGATCATCTACAGCGACAACCATAAAAGTTCTCGCCTTTCACACGGAAGTTGAAAGAAAAGAAGAAAAGAACACCCCTACTTGATATAAACAAAACACACGAATTTTTTTATTGAAAGGTGATTTTATCTGACCTTACAAAGCCACAAGCACAAACTTCACACCTCCAAGATGGAAGTTGAAGAAACCCTCCTTACTTGATATACAACGAATCCCAACAAGCAAGGCTAGTAGAACTCAGGAAAGGTTCTGAAAATCAAACAACAAGAGAGCAAATTCCAATCCCAGAAAGTTTCAAAGTTGAGAGCTTTTTGACCATGACTTCCAAATTTCAACAAATAATAAACCACTGTCCTCTTTCAAAGTATTCAAGAAGGCAACCAATGTATTAAAGAAACGGTTAGTTATAATTTACTAAGGTCAACAACAACAACGACGACAACGACAACAACAAACCCAATGTAATCCCACGGGTGAGGGGGAGGGTACAATATACGCAAACCTTGCCCCTACCTTGAGATGGTAGAGAGATTGTTTCCAAAATACAGAATTTACTTGATCTTCCACATCCACATCCAGAAGCACAAAAGTTCACACCTTCAAGAAGAAAGTTCAAAAAAGAAAAAAGACCCCTATACTTGATATAAAACACAAAACCCCATCTCACACAATCCACAAATCCCAAAAAAGGTTCTTAAGATCAAACAACAAAAGGCCAAATTCAACTTCAATTTCCAGAAATACAAGTCCAGAGCTTTTCTATACAACTTTCAAAATTCAACAAATTTACCAAGTCCATATTCAAAGCAGCTACCAACACAATAAAAAAAAATCAATCTTTTTATAACAACTAGGCATAAATACCAAAAAAACTTCAATTTCCATAAATTAAGTCCAGACCCTTTCTACACAACTTTCAAAATTCAACAAATTACCAAGTCCTTAGTCAAAGGCAAGCAACAACATAATAAAGAAACAATTTTTAATAAGAAATTCTACCAATAAACAAATTGAGCATAAAAATTACCAAAAGAAGACCAAGAAGTTATAGATGCAAGATACTTACAACCCAGTTGAGGATATCAAATGCTGGATCTTGATGGTCAATTACAAAGAAGAAAAGGGGCAAAAAAAAGAGAGTATTTTTTTTATGATACAGTTTTTCTTTGGTCAAAGAAAGAAGGCTAACAGTGAGAACTAAAACTGAAAACTTGCAAAGAAATTTTTTTAAAAAAAGAAAAAGAGTGTTAAACGGGGACAGGCGACGACCAGTTGCTTGACTTGATATTTCATTTGTTGTTGGAAAAGTTTTTAGCAAGTGTGAAACCCATCATTATTCTTTGAACCAAAATATAATTCACTGAAATACTGAAATGGATCGACATCACGTCATAAATTATGGTGCACTGGTGAGATTATTTTTTTTTTAATTAAAATTTCATATTTGAGATTTAAGTACGAAGAAAATCTTGTTAGGAACGTGAATTGACCCTATTATTGAAATTTCAATATGAACTTTGCACCCTACTAGAATTTTTTTTAAAAAAAATACTGAAATGAAAATATTGAAAATGAAGAAAAAATCTTTAGATGACTTCTGACTTTTAGACTCCTTTTTCCCCCTTTTCACACCTCAAGCTAGTGGATTACATGACACATTTTAAAAAAAATTATCTTAAGATATAGATATTATTTTATTCGTTTTAGTTTGTTTGCTTTATTTAAATTCGACATAAAAATTTAAGAAAGTAAATTTTTTTTTGAATTTTATTATCTTAAATAAAAAATATGTTAAATATATCAAAAAAATTAATTTTATGGTATTAAACATGTCACCTAGAATATTGTTGAAATTAAAGAGCTAATAAAATAATAATTATACTTTCTTTTTTAAACTAAAAAGATAAGTATGATAAACAAATTGAAACGATCCTATAATTGAAAAAAATTAACTTTATTATTTTATCTTAATAAAATTATGAATAATAATACAAATATGTAATTTTGTTTTAATCAATAATTTTTTAAAATAAAAATATCTTGCTTAAACTTTGTATTAAGTCAAATAGTATATTATATAAATTGAATGGACTATGGTGTGATTATACACTATTTTGGTCCATACTCCATTATTTTTGTTTCTTTGATTGTTCTATTTAATTTTATTTTTTTGTTTACTTTAGTGACGTTCATTTTTTCTTCTGAGATTCATAATGAAGAAAAACATTCTTAAAGGGTCAAACACTGTAATTAAAAAGCTTTAAAATTTGCCCCTTTTTTCAGATTAACATTTGCAATGAAATGTTTAAAATATTGCCACTTAGATTGATTAACTATTACAAGTGAAGTTTCTATCCTATGTTATATAAACATATAGGAGTCAATGAGAGATATATTTAGATGGCACGATTCCAAATGATGACAATTACTCCCTCTGTCCCAATTTATATGACTTACTTTCCTTTTTAGTCAGTCCCAAAAAGAATGACACATTTCTATTTTAAGTAATAATTTGCCTATAAAATGTTTTTTTACCCTTAATGAAATGATTTTCAACCACACAAATTTCTATCATTCATTTTGGACCACAAATTTTAAAAGTCTTTCCATTTTTCTTAAAGTTTGTGTCAAATCAAAATACATCATATAAAATGGGACGGAGGGAGTATAATTCAAGAATGAGCTTTGATTCATTAGTCTTACACAATCTAAACACTCATATATATTAAGTGAGAAAAAAAAATATAAATAAAAAAATAAATAGTTATATCCAAAAAAAAAACTTTAATACGCTTCATATTTAAATAAAAACATTCTAACAAATACAAAATTTAGATATTTGTCTATAATAAGTATAAAGTAATAGTAACAACGTAAAATAGTCTATTATTTTTATTAGAGCAATAGAAATAAATAGATAATGAAGTAATTAATACATGTTATGTTGCACGAGTAAGACGGAAAGTTTGATCCAAACCTATAATCAACTTTGAAAAATAGATGATTTTTTCTTAACATGTTTTTCTCACTATAATTAATGAAATGACCTTCAAACGTCGACTTTTTAATTTTCACCATGGATTAAAAAAAACACTTATATTTTATCATAATTTTTGTATTAATTAGTGTTTACTACATTTTTAATGAACTTGAAAAAAAAAATCGAATGAGTAATTATCAAAAATTCTCATGGATCATATTAGGTTATATATTACACACTTTTTTTAAATAAATGGATTATTAATCCACTGAAATCTAAACGAATGGAACAAATCATAATTTTATAGACTGATTTAGCCATCCAAATATTTATTGTACGAATCAAAATATATTATTGAGAATAAGTTAAAAGCACCTAAAAGACTAAAGCAAACAATTTTAAAATGGTAATGATTCGTTAATTTGCTAACATGGGATTTTTTTCTTAAAGTAGATCAATCTTTAACTTTAAAAAAAGGTTTGATTTTGCACTGAATAGATAGGAACATTTAATCAAATCTCAATTTTATTTTCACAATTATTGAAATTAAGCTATAGTTGACCTTTCCACAAATCAAATTGCACATTTATGAACCAAACAATAAATAAATAAATTGATTTTTAATTATAAATTATTTTAATTCACAACTATATTATCAGTGGCAATGAATGCGAGGCTCCACAATTGGGTTGTTTAAGATCGTAGCGATACCTTTAAAACATGTTAACGAACATTCAAAATGATTCGAAGCTAATAATCGGTTCAATCAATATTTTAGTATTTAAAAACGTTCTTTTTAATTAATTTTTTTTTTGTGAGAAGTAATTATATTTGGCCAATAAATTTCAAATATATATTTGAATTAGTGTTTGATCGACCTTTTAAAAAAAGATTATTTTTTGTAGATAATAAAATTTCTAATGCGGTTAAAATAAAAGGTAACAAATGTAAAAATATAATAAAACATTTCAAATAGTAAATACGCACAACAAAATAATATAATAATCAGAGTAAAGAAACAATCAATAGTAACATAAATAGGAGGACAAAAAATAATAAGAGTAATATTATGACTACTAGTATAAACGAATAGCGATACATCGCATTACTACCTACTAACCTTCTATCCTAATTTGTGTACTTCACAATAACTTATCTAAGATCTTGTTACCGATTGACTGAAACTGAGGGTCCGTTTTGCCACAAATATATTTGAAAATTAGTGTTTGGTCATATAATTTAATATTACTTGACAAATATATTTGACAAACATCTAAGTTTCGTCAAGTAGAAAAGAGAATCATAGAACGAATAAAAGGTGGAGACAAGGGGTGACTTGTATTTATGATGCATTTTCTTTTCTTCAACCGCTCTACTCCCCCGAAAAAAGTTCTAGAAAAAAAGTAGAATTTGTGCCAAAATTTAGTATTTGAATTTTTATTTTTTAAAATTATCTTAAATTTTTATATTTTATAAAAAAAATACCCATCATTTATAGTTTTTGGCTAAATTCATTCATAGTTTGTTGTACAAAATTTATACTGTTATCTACATATTATATACAATTTTTATTCGAACGTGCTTTCTGAAGTCACTTCTTGTTGGTGTAATATACCACAAATACAATAAATTACAGTTGAAAATAAAATGAACAAAAGTGAATAAATCAATCATTCAGGCTGAGACACGGATATTTCGTTCTCTTTAAGGAGACAAGTCCACTGCGGTATAATTTATATCGATCCAACAATATCACTCTTGACTTGTTCCTTTCAGGACACAACCCAATGACATCGTACAACTCAAACAACTCCGAATTTAGTTGAAGAGTTCAAAACTCTTGTATAGTAAATATAGTTGAAGACTTATAATATTTTCTTTGCCTCAACTCTCTCTTTCATTACTACACACTAAAATATCTTTTCGCTCTTCTCATCTTTCTTGGGTTTATATCTCCTCTTCCCAATACAAAGTAAGACCACATTATTTATAGGTGAGGTATTCTTCCTTACAATGAATACGAAGATAATGAGTAGTAAATTGAGTCAATGTATAACCCAAAATGTTGCGCAAAATATTGGAAATCTTCCTTGTTTTTATCTTTCAAACAAGGAAAGTAATACATTAGTTCATGCTCAAATACAGGTGGAGTTAGCAAATGTTACATAAGTTACAAGGTATAATGAGGTAGAATAATGAGTGGAATTAGTGGTAGATCATGACAATAATGGTTATAAGAGTTACATCACTATAATGACCACATTCTTATCAATTATACCGACTAATATATGCACTTAATATTTTAATTTTAATATTTAAATGCTTAAACACCAACACTTCCAAATACAAGTAGTAACAATAGTTTTTCATATATAAATCAATGATATTTTTCTTTTGTTTTCTTTCAAATTCATACTAATTATGCTCGTTGTCATAGCTTTCCATGAAGCATTTTCATTATAAAATGATAATACAAGCTTATGACTATTTTTTATTAATTTTTAGAATTGGTATAAAACATATATTTTTTTAAAGTGAAATATTTCTCTCAAATTCTATGCCAAACGCATGTAAAATTTTACCCAAAAATGACTTGCCAAAAATATTTTAAAATTTATGGCCAAACGCTAGCTAGTTGAGTCATGTCGTCATCTAATCACGATACCACATAAATTGAGTTCGAAGAAATAAAAAAATAAATTAACTGGTGTTATTTTTTTAAAAAAAGCTGTAAAGGAGGGAGTACTGTAGTAGAAAGCTCTTTATTCATTGTGGCTTGTGCGCTGTCTGCGTGAGTGAGTGGTCTCTGTCGGGTAGCTGTATAGTATATTGTACTCTCCATTCACTTTCCTCTTTTTTCTCCCTCAAATCCCTACACTCAAACCCTCCCCAACCCAAAATGGTCTGAATTCTCCGGCGTAATTTGCCGCCGACACCTCTTCTTCGCCTATCACCGCCTCCGCCGATCGTGTAAGTTCACTCTGAAATTCTGTTTAATTTGCTTTGTTGCCTTCGTTACTGTCAATCAGTACCTTCAGATCAAGTGTTTATCGTCTACAATTAACTAGTAGAGTTTTACTTTTTATCAGTAGTTGTGAAGTTTGCTTTTTTGAATGCTAGTTGGAGCTGAGTTTTTTTTGGATTTTAGTAGTTGATTTTTTTATTTTGTCAGTGTATTTTGTCGATCGTCAGTATAACTACTGTCGTATACTTGAGCTTCAGTGAAATTATACTTCGTCTATTGACGAGTATGTTGCTGCCGGCTCTGTTTCGCCGGTTCTCTAATTTTTTTTATAATAAATAACTTATTTGAGAATTGATGTAAGTATTTTGTGTTTTTATATAGCTCTTTTAGTAATGTAATGCATTCTATGGAGTATTAATTTTCTACATCTGTTGATCCTGAATTTCGAGTTACCTGTTGTTTCTACGGGTAATATGGCACATTTACGTTTACTTAGTAGTTGTTGGCCTAATTTAGGAGTTTTACTGAATTAGGACATCAAAGAAATGATCATTATGTTTCTTCCCATACCAAATGGATAGGAAAAATAATCAAATGTGGCAAGATTTGCAGTGTTTGGCATAGTTTTTGCTTTTCTACTGCATGCATGCCTCAAGTGAAGTAGCAATAAGTTTTTTCAATATCAAGTACAATGAGCTAAGTGAATTAGTCTTTTATCATAACTTTGACATGGTCATATAAGATGCAAAAGAGATCACAACTTACTAGTATTATCAGTTGCAACTACGGGATTGACCAGCTTAACCTTAACACAGTATGTTATAATTCACTAATCACTATATACAGATTGAAAATAATGAGGTCCTGGGTTGCTAGTAATCAAAATTAAACCGCTTTCTGTTTTAATCGCCAAATACTCTCACCCCTTACCCCAAAATAACTTTTTCCCCCTCTGTTTTGGGTCTGCCATTTTCTCTCTTTTTGGCTATAGGTGAAGAACCTGTAACTATGATCTATTTTGGGTTCTCAGCAACTCTTTCAAAAGAGTAGCAAGTATTTTGTACTGGGAAAGGCTCTCTTAGCTTTGGTAATGTGAAATTAGTTTTGGAGCATTTATGACCAACTCTGACATACTTTATAAAAAGAGAAGTTGAAGGATTAGAAGAAAAATTTAGGTATTGAGATTCTTAAAACAAATTTTAATTAGGCTTGTCTTCGTACTAGTAGATGTGTAATATGTATGACCTCTTTCAATAATCTGTCTACAAATAATTATGCAACATCATAAATATCTAACATTAAAACTTCTGAATTTTATTTGACAAAGGTATGAGCATTTTGTTGCTTTATCACAATTATCTCAAAAGCATTTATTGAAATTTCAATAGTTTATCAGGGAGTTTCACCATGGAAGATACACAATCAGTTGCAACATTGATGGACTTCACAACATCTAAGATACAGCAACTACAGAAAGCATTCGCTGAGTTGGAAAGTCACCGTGCTGTTACTCTCAACCTGCAGTGGAAGCAACTTGAAGAGCACTTTAATGGGCTTCAGAAGTCCTTGAAGAGGCGTTTCACTGAACTGGAAGACCAAGAGAAGGAGTTTGAGACAAAAATTGTTCAATCTACAGAGATATTGGAGAAGTGTCAAGCAGCTGTTATTGCTAAAGAGCAAGCTTCTCTTCAGAGGCTCCAGGAGAAAAGAGATGCAGCAGTTTCTGCCATTTCAATTGCTTTGGAGAAGCATAGGAACCCTTGTTCTGTGGAACCAACTGTCATTAATTGTGAAGTTCAAGACCAGCCATCTGTTCTGGAAGAGAAACCCGATAATGTAACAGAGATTGGGCAAGTTACAGGGGATACATGGAAATCTTTTCAGGATGGTGTTGTGGAAGTTAAGTCTTATCCAGAGTTAGTGAATCTATGCCGAAATATGGATTCTGAAGGTCTGCACAAATTCATATCTGACAACCGTAAAAACCTGGCAGCACTCAGGGAGGAGATTCCACTTGCTTTAAGAGCGTCAACCAATCCTGCTTCTCTGGTTCTGGATTCACTGAACGGGTTTTACAACTCTGATGTGTCTATTTCTGATGCTAAAAAAGATGCTAATCTTTTGGGACTGCGACGAACTTGTATTATGTTACTGGAATGTCTCAGTACTTTATTGAACACCCTGGATATAGATTCCATTTCAAGTATAATATCAGAAAATATAAGAGGACGTGCAAAAGCTATTGCTGAAGAGTGGAACCCGAAGTTGGATGAACTTGACGTTGATGCAAATAATGGAAATTCTTTGGAGGCTCATGCATTCTTACAGCTACTTGCTACTTTTAGTATTAGTTCCAACTTTAACCAGGAGAACTTATCCAAGCTGATACCCATGGTTTCACGTCGTCGCCAAACAGCTGATCTCTGTCGTTCCCTTGGATTATCTGACAGAATGCCAGGTTGGTTTCCATAACTTGTAGAATTAACTGTTCAAGGTTTTTCTACATTTTCTATTTTTTACGAGTTCTGAAGGACTCCCCCCTTTTCTAAAATCCTTTATTTTCTCCCCTTGATTTTTCAAAGAGTAATCTTATGATGGTTCAAAAATAGTTATATCATGGTAAAAATTACAGAATGCAGTGTTCTCATCTAGCTTGTTGAAAGTCTTAATTCATTTGGAGTCTAGATATTTAATAACTTAATTTGATACGAATGGAGAACTTTAAAAATAGGAAGTAACATATAATGCTAGAACACATAAGCAAATTCACCACACTTGACTGCAAAGGAATACATCACATCTTTGATATTTCCCTTTTTTTTGTGCTTTTTACTTATATACATTGACGGTGTAAAACATTTTAAACTTGTTGTTAGCTAGTTACTTACCTTCTTTTCTAAGTTACTGATCTATACTTAGTATAAATGGTTGCACATAGTTGTTTTTTTAGAGAACTGACATTGTGAAGATACTTTACTTGTCAGTGCAGTCTTACTTATCAAAAAAATAAGCTAAAGCTTCATTTCTCTTATCTGCTTGAATGGTTTGCTGCTTGCTCTATACAGGTGTTATTGATGTGTTGATAAACAATGGAAGGCATATAGACGCCGTTAATCTAGCTTTTGCATTTGAGCTGACAGAGCAGTTTCCGCCTGTTTCTCTATTGAAATCCTACTTGAATGAAGCTAGCAAAGCATCTACACCTCTCAATTCTGGAAATGCATCACCTACTGTGCAGGTTTGTTCCTTGTGCGTTGGTATAATTTGGACTTGACATTTTTCTTTTTATCATATTGCTTTCCAAATGAAACCTGTTCAGTGTTTACTGTTGTGTCATGGTCCATATATAAAAACCTCTTTTTCTTCCTGTTCCTTTGGGGCGTGCAATTGTGTATGTAGAACTTTTCATTAGCGGTGTCACAATTTAAAAAGTGAACATATTGTAAAAATATCATTTCGGAAACACAAAAATGTGCATAATTTGCAACTTATCAGAGGAGGATGAGTACTTTTTTTAAAAAATTACTATCATATTAAGTTTGTTGAAACTATTTTTTTGCATATATGAGAATGATTTTTCATTCAAGGGAATCGTTAATAATTAGATCTCATGGATTTACTTAAGTCTTTACAGTATAAAAGGCCAGGGGTTTAATACATCCCGACTCTATTTCCTCTATTGCCATAAAGGCACAAAATTTAGGACATTACACTACATGAGGATCGAACACTCGACCTCGGTCGAACAAGGAGGCACCTAAATACTAATCCATTCCAGGCTTGCTGTAAAGGGGTGTAATTTTTATTTTATCTAGTCATTTGGAATAATTAATTGTTTTTTCTCCAGAATGATGTCAATGAGAAAGAGTTGTCTGCACTAAAGGCTGTATTAAAATGCATTGAAGACCATAAGCTCGAGGAGCAATACCTTGTGGATCCCCTTCAGAAAAGGGTTCATCAGCTGGAGAAAGCGAAGGCAGACAAGAAAAAGGCTACTGAAGTTGCAAAACCTCAATCCAAAAGACCTCGTCCCAATGGTGTCGGAAATGGCCCCCGAGTAAATAATGTCGTCACTGAGAAGAACTTCTATCCAAGAATGACTGATAGGTATCCGCAACCTGTTTATGACAGACCGTATGCTTACCCTGGACCGACCAGCACCCACGTTCCATCATTCATGGGTGCTCCTGCTTACAACTTCTCTCCTGGCCACGACTTTTTTGGAAATGGCTACCATTACCAGGCTCCTTACCTGCACTGATCAGGAAACTTTGATGATTATCCCTTTAACTATTAGTGTTTAACCTTGGAGTTTGCTTAATTTGCTCGTGTGGGCGAATTTAATACTGAATGTAGCCTACTTGTCTATTTCTAATCTGGTGTAAAAGCTGATATTTTAATCTTTGAATATATGCACTGTGTTTCATGTTTATATCCATTAATCTCGTGTTTAACGTTTGTTTGGTGATGGTACTGAAAATTATGTATAAACTAGTTTGTCTACTTACTAGTGTGTACCAATTCAGGGAAACAAAGAAATGTCGAACTTGTTCTCGTCCCGGTAAAACGAGCCACCCGTAGTCAGATCGGTTTGCTCATTCATTAGTAAAAGCTAGCTTTGTAAGCTAAGCAAGCAGAGTAGTATGCTTGGACGTAGATCGATCATGATGTGAATGACTTCTTTGTAATGTAATGTACATGTAATAGAAACGTAGATCGATCAAGATGTGAATGACTTTTCACATCTTTGTAATGTAATGTAATAGAAACGTAGATCGATCATGATGTGAATGACTTCTTTGTAATGTAATATAAATGTAATAGAAGAGACGGAATCCAATTACCAATGCCTCTCCCTTTTCAACAAAGGTGATATGAGTTCCCGACTTCGTTTGTTTGTCCCCATCTGATGCGAGGATTAAATTCATTTACTTATTAAGTATGTGTTATTAGTTGTAATAATTTTCAAGTGATTTAGTAATGTAAAAATTGGATTCTTAACATTAAAAATTTAGAACTTACAAAAATGAAAAAGAATAAAGGTCCATAGGAATCATGTAGTGTTGATCATCCATTCTTAACCAATGAGGTATGGATAAGGGATAACGTTTTATTATTTTGTAACCAATCACAACCTCCCACGTAAGAGTCGTCCACCTTCAGAACCACAAATTTTGTCTGCCAGCAAAAAATAAAAAAGAAATCCTCATGTTCATGTTTGAATCATAGTTATATTCCTGTCTGACCCAAGTGTAACAATATTTGCAAAATGGCTACTGCAGCTTCCACCATGGCTAGCCAGCTGAAGAGCAGCTTTGCTTCGTCTTTAACCAGAGGTCACGGCCTTGTTGCTCCCAAAGGCATTTCTGGTGCACCTTTGAAGATTTTCCCTTCAACAAGAAAGTCTTGCTTCACCGTCAAGGCTGTCCAAGCTGATAAAGTAAGATACCAAATCACCACTTTTCTTATTATCAATCATGTTCTTGATTTTCAATATTTTCTTTGTGTTTTTCGAAAATCAGAAATTCTAACGACGAGATTCAGAAAATGATAAAATGTCACATATGAAATCCAAACATATACAATTTCAGATTTTTTTATGCTTAATTATAAGTTAAATATCAAGTATTCCATCTATATGCACAATATAATTGAAACCCTTTTGCATCTTATAAGTTTGCTAATTACAATTTTGGTTCCACCATGCACGATATAATTTTTCAACAATAAAATTCAATTGAACCCTCTTCGAATCATGTATATGTGCCAGACTTTGGTTAATTGGCTCTTAATAATTTTCACTAATTCATGTCCTGATCTTGTTTGGTTCTGCAGCCTACTTTCCAAGTGATTCAGCCACTGAATGGTGACCCTTTCATTGGAAGTCTTGAAACTCCAGTCACCTCAAGCCCATTGATTGCATGGTACCTCTCCAACTTGCCTGCCTACCGGACCGCGGTGAACCCGCTTCTCCGGGGAGTAGAAGTGGGCCTGGCCCATGGATTCTTACTAGTTGGGCCTTTTGTAAAGGCTGGTCCATTAAGAAACACAGCTTATGCAGGTAAAGTCCAATTCCTAGTTTCAATTTTTACACATAGAGTTTAAGTTGTATATGCTGTTAACTAACATGTTAACAAGTAAGGGGAGGGCGGAAGGAATTCATCTGAACCTCCTTTGTCGAAAAATTACACTTCATATAAGGTCAATTTTTTTTATGTATATATAATAGATGATGAACCCGACCCATTGTATGCAGGGGGAGCTGGCTCATTGGCAGCAGCAGGACTTGTAGTGATCCTTAGCATGTGTTTGACAATTTATGGAATTTCATCATTCAAAGAAGGAGATCCATCAACAGCACCAGCATTGACATTGACTGGCAGGAAAAAAGTACCAGATCAATTGCAAACTGCAGATGGATGGGCTAAATTCACTGGTGGATTCTTTTTTGGTGGAATTTCTGGTGTCACCTGGGCTTATTTCCTCCTTTATGTCCTTGATCTTCCTTATTTTGTTAAGTAAATTGATGTAACTATTATGAATGTTAAATTGGATATCAAAGTTGTATATCGAATCGCTGATCTCTTCGATGAGTGTAATGAATTTTTACTTTAAACGCTAGCATATCCGCACATTTCGTTCTTGATTCTAATTATTGCCTCCGGCTCTAGTTTAGTGGTAATCGCACAATGCATAGCGTGTGTAATGTGTTAGGTGCATGTCACGGCTAATCTTGAGCTAGTCTTGGTTATATAAAAAAAGAAAAAGAAGAAGTGATTTCTAGCACTCAAGGGCGTGGTTTAGTGGTCAATAATGCTCAGGTTCAAATCTCTGATGATTCCTTCCATCTAGTTGAAGTGGGTGAAAGTTGGTTCAGACACCACGGTTATCAAAAAAGAAGAAGTTGGTTTCTCCAAATCAACCAGTTCAAGTTGGATTGTTTAGTCTAAAGACTAAACGGATTGCTGTTTACGAAATACAAATTTGGCTTGAAAGTGGTTTATATGCATGTCAAAAATGGAATGAAATATAAGATACGTATAAATTGTTTTAATTTAATCAACGGAAAATGGCCACCTTTGAATTATTGGAAATAAAATATCATCCATTTGGTTTTTGGTTAAAAAATGCCTTAAAACTATTAGAAACAGAACAAAAATGCACTTGCCGTTGGCAAAATGGTCCAACTATGCTCCTATCCCGTTAAGGGGAAAGCGTGGGAGCCAAAACGCCTTACAAGCGCGACTCTCGCATGCCTTGCAATAAAAAAGTTAACACCCTTTACTATAAGGCGTGTGAGGGGTCACACATTTACCTTTGATTTGTTTGATTTTGTTATCCTTCTGGAATTTTTGATGAAAAAAGTTGCCATTTAGGCTCTGGACTCTACAAAATTGCTAAAGTGACAACCGCATTGATTCTCATGTTAACAAAAATTATTCGACTATCAGCTGATTTGCGCAACTCAACTATTAACGATACCAAAAGTACTTAATCACTTTTTCAATTTAATTTGTGTTTCTTAATGTAAAATTATTTAGTCAATTTGGTGTAAATAGGGACTTTTTTTTTTAATGACCAGCCACCATCGCTACCCTTTGGATACGCTCGCAAACCACACATAACAAGAAAGGTAACCCGCACTAAACAAGTCTAATGCAGCGAACTCGATCCAGAAGGCAAACCCGTTACTTTCGCTAGGAAGGGGTTTTAAACTTAAGACCCCAACATGGAAGTCTCAAGCCCAAACCACTGGGCCACCCCAAAGGGTGTAAACATGGACTTTCTTTCCCTGTTCTTTTTACAAAAATCAAGTTCTCTATGAATGATCCATTCTTGACCAATGCAGTTCGGATAAGAGATAATGTTTCAAAACTGACCAATAAGAAGCTCCCACGTAAGAGTTTCATCCACCCTAAGAACCACCAATCTGTAAACCCAAAATATTTTCTTTGCCAGTCATTAACAAGACTTGTTTGTTATATTCTTACTAACTGATCAAACAAACAGAGCCAAACAATATTTTCCAAAATGGCTACTGCAGCATCCACAATGGCTAGCCAGCTGAAAAGTAGCTTTGCTTCGTCTTTAACCAGAGGTCACGGCCTTGTCACTCCCAAAGGCATTTCTGGTGCACCTTTCAAGATCTTTCCTTCAACAAGAAAGTCTTGCTTCACCGTCAAGGCTGTCCAAGCTGATAAAGTAAGATACCTAATCTTATTGTCATGTTCTTGAATTTGACTACTTTTTTTGAGATAATTATGATGTTCGGATCAGTTTGTACGTACCTCAACTAATTCAATGGCGGTTCGAATCCGGAGAAATAGATTCACTTAATATGTTCAATAATCTATTCAGAACCTAGTAACCAAAATATTGTTTAAATCTCATAAATTTAAAATATGTGATGTATCGAGTAAATCTGTTCACTAAGGCTTGGCAAATGGGAAAAAATCACCTATAGTTTGGATTTCTGTTTTTTCTTTAGATAAATTGTGGAACTAAAAATTCTAAAGAGAAATCTTGAAAGTTAATAAAATGCCACACCTAGATTTCAAACTCGCAATGTAAAGTCAAGTTTCTAGAGTATGCCTTAATCTAATAGGGGAGTAGAGTTTCTAAGTGAAGGAACTATACATGGAACTAGCTTTTTTTAATCACCTTTTGCCATTACATAAAAAGTTTCTCTTGTGTAGAGGAAATTCAGTAATTTAATTCTTTGGCTATTGACAGAGCAAGGAATCCTGAAAGGGGATTTGAAAAAAATACTCAAATGCCATACCTAAAGCTTATCTTAAAGAAAAAAAATTCTGACAAAATGTAAATTTTGGTTTGTTGGATCTGATTATTACTCAATAACAGTCCTTTGCTTTGTGTTATTTTTCTTGATTCTGCAGCCTACTTTCCAAGTGATTCAGCCCCTAAATGGTGACCCTTTCATTGGAAGTCTTGAAACTCCAGTCACCTCAAGCCCATTGATTGCATGGTACCTCTCCAACTTGCCTGCCTACCGGACCGCGGTGAACCCGCTTCTCCGAGGAGTAGAAGTGGGCCTGGCCCATGGTTTCTTACTAGTTGGCCCATTCGTAAAGGCTGGTCCGTTAAGAAACACAGCCTATGCAGGTAAAGTCAGACTTCAGAATTTTAACTTGATGAGTTTAATCTTTATAACTCGCGGTTGATTCACACCATAGATGTCCCTAGTTTTTAAGAGTTTTGCAAATAGACAAAACATTAAACTGTCATCTAACATCTACAAAATTTCAGACCATGGTCTAAAAAGGTCATTTATTTCGAAATGTATGTATACACGTATGTATCTAAGTTATGTGTCGAAAATATTGTTACTATTATTGCAGGGGGGGCTGGTTCTTTGGCAGCAGCAGGACTTGTTGTGATCCTTAGTATGTGTTTGACAATTTATGGAATTTCATCATTCAAAGAAGGAGATCCATCAACAGCACCAGCATTAACATTGACTGGCAGGAAAAAAGTACCAGATCAATTGCAAACTGCAGATGGATGGGCTAAATTCACTGGTGGATTCTTTTTTGGTGGAATTTCTGGTGTCACCTGGGCTTATTTCCTCCTTTATGTCCTTGATCTTCCTTACTTTGTTAAGTAAATTTCTTTACTATTTTGAATGTTAAATTGGATATGAAAGATGTATATTGAACTACTAAGCTCTTGGAGGAGTGCAATTTAACTCGTTGTAACGAGTTACTTGTCTTATTATTTATGACTTGTAGTTATCTTTAGTGACCTTTTAAATGACTTGACTGTATATAAAATTCTTACATTTTTCAAGTCAGCATGACTCTGAGTCGAAGAAACCGAGATGATTGGGCACATGCTAGAATAATCTTTTAAAAGGGAGTCATATAACAAAGAATATTTGTAAAGAACGATTGAACTCCTAAAAATTGTAGATGTCTTACCTTTTCTTTAGAATATTATCTTTAATTATAACTCACTCTATTAAAATTCTATCATAGCCTTTTACAAGTAAGCAAATTAATCCAAATCCAAAAAAAATGATCAATTTAACAAATTATGTCTTTCATTCTCTCTCCATGAAAATCATGCATTAAAATACTTTACCTCCAAATTGAGGATACACATGTATAAGACCTCAGGATCTGTAGATTACTTTTTTCAGTCATTGTAAACATTCCTAGAAAACAAATACATAACTACTCATTTCAGCTTTAGAGCACAGCCATGGCACCTTCAGGGTATGTAGCTAGATTACATTTTAAAGTTATTGTAAAGAATAATTATATGAATTATGTTGCTTATAAAGCAAGTGCAAGATATATTTATGACAAATATTTGCTGGTAATCAAGAAAAATCGCGAGTTTCTCACGCTATAATCAGTTAAATTGGAGTGATAGAACTGATAGTATATGTATAGTTTGAATCCTTTGATTTTTAGGCATTTTAATGTGCTAGTTTTCTGGTTATGTACATGTTTGGAGAAATTTGTGTAAGCATGCTTGTTATCTATCGCGTTTTCCAAAAAATGGTCCGGACATATTCAATATGCTATACATTTCAATGATGGACCAATAGCTTTACCTATGTGTATATGGTTTTGGACGATTCTCATCTCATGAGTTAACCTTTGGGGTTGACTTCGACCTTAATTCTACTTTCTTATCATAATAGAGTCGGACTCGTCCCTGCTATTGTGTTTCCCAATGTTGGACTTCATGACATGTTATGCTCCAATGGTAGAACGACTAGGTGTTAAGAGAATGAATTGTTGTCTCCTTATATGGTCTTGGGGCCTCGAAGTCCATTTTCCTGTCATCACAAGAATGGTTGGCTGACTTGGTTTTGAATCGTTACGAAATTTTATAGTTGGAAAAAGACATAAACTAAATGTATAATCCGGAGAATTTTAGTAGCTCAATTTACTGACTACCTGAACTTTCACCTCCCCAATTTCCCCTTCCGCTACCCCTAATTTTTTGTTCATTTTAAAAATAAATTATATGTATAATCTTGCTTTTGCCATTTGCCAGAAACTCAGGCAGCAGTGGCAAGCACAGTGTAGTCTTTACAGCTCTAGACGGAGTCATAAATGTGAACTCACTCTTTACGATTGCCATTTTTGTGGGACTATCTCTTGCATCTCCAGGGCATAAGAGCCTCAACAGTAGCGAACGTTGTCAGCCAGGGATTCTAACAGTAAAACAATTAGTAATCTTCGAGGTGCTTTCGTTCAGTTTCTTTCTCTTCTCATCACTAGTAGCACAGGCAATAAAACTCTCCCTCAATCTTCTCTATAGCGAAGATCTGTCTCATGGTTTCAGTGTTATTGTCAATGGAACACTCCTTAGAGCAGGAATGTTGATGACAGCTATCTCCTCTGTTATGGGGTGCTTGTTTCTCATGGTTTCTATGTTGAATGTGATTGAGATCAAAACTGGGATGCTATTCTGTGGAGCTAAATCTACTATTATATCAGTGACTTTCCTCATAATCCTCGTTTCTTCTGGTCTTTTGGTCTATATTTCTGCTGCATGGTATGCATTTATCCACGCAAACGTCCACCCCCATGAAAACAGGACTGCATAATTTGTCAAGCTCTCTAGTTCAATCAAATCCTATTTTGTTGTCTAATAACAGCGGTGTCTGGATTAGTTTGTGTGCACTTCAACTATTCTATCAAACCTTTGCTACCTCACAGGAGCTTCATATCTTTGTACAGATCCCTTGTAAGGGGACCTATTATTTCAATCTTTTGTAATTGTCTAGGTGATGGAAAATCATATGGAAGATTTTCCTTCTTGTTAAGATATGTAATATATATAGTTAATTTATCACATCAATGCATAGTGCAGTGATTTTTAAGTAATACAACAACAACATACCCAGTGAAATCCCACAAGTGAGGTCTAGAAAGGGTAGAGTGTATCAGACCTTACCACTATCTTGTGGAATTAGAGAGACTGTTTTAAGTAATAATCTTCAGATTTTATTTGTTGTTGCAAGTTGCGGAAAAGCAGAATTTTATTTTGGCATCATGACATTTTTTTAATCTTTTCTTTCATGCAACCTGGTAGTGTTAGTATACAAGACGCTGAGCTAAGAAATATAGACGGAGAACATAGATATCTCAAAATGTATAAATCCGGAGAATTTTACTAGCTCAGTCAGTTAGTTGGGTATTCCCAGCAGCTGTTGCTTAAAAAAAAAAATTGAACGCCGCTGCCGGGGATCGAACCCGGGTCACCCGCGTGACAGGCGGGAATACTTACCACTATACTACAACGACTTTGTTGGCTATATATTTTGTATGATGAAAGATATTGTTATTTTAATAGTGATAGATTGGGAATGAATGGTGCTGGATTGCCCATCCTTTATATTTAAAAATTGGGGGAGAAAGAAGGAAAACAACTATAGAGAAGAAGATATCCAGGATGGCTGCAACTGCAACTCCCAACATTTACACCCAAAAATTCCCAACAATTACAACTCAAAATTACATAGCCTCCAATATATCTTGTTTTATAAGTTTCCGAAAACAGAGCAGAAAATTGGTTGGAAACTCCAGCAGCAGCGACACAGATGAAACCTCACCTGTTGAAATTCTCCCTTCTATTATCTCTGCTCTTAACGTTGAAAAAGCTCTTCTTGGCATAGGTGCTTTCTTCCATTTCATTTATTTTTACAATTCACTATCCTTTGTGTTCTTCATTTGACTAATAAGTTTCATTTTAGAATGCAGCAATAACAGATATAGATCACTATGGAATACTAGGACTTTCAAGAAAATGTTCATATGCTGAGGTCCACACAAAAAACATCTCTTTAATCTTTTTCACCCATTAATTCATTTGATGTTTGTTCTTAGTGTTTGACTTGTATTCGTACAATATATATATAGGTTCCAGTAGCGTACAAGAAAAAAGTTGAAGAAATTATGAATGAGGGATTGGTAGAAGAAGAGCTTAACAAGAAGCTTCAACTCCTAAAAGTATTAATTTCATTTTTATTAATATAAAACAAAGTTTTAGAGATTAATTTTTCTTTTAACATATATAGGAATCATATTCAATTTTGTCAACACCAGAGGAGAGAAGGCTGTATGATTGGAGTTTAGTAAGGAGTGAAGCACCGGATGATTACAAATGGCCATTTGAGGTTGATCCAACTCCGCCCTCTACGGGGACTCCTCCTCCTCAGGTACTACTTTTTTCTCCATCACTTAATTAATACTCCCTCCGTCTTGATTTAGTTTAACTTGACACGGAGTTTAAGAAAATAAAAAAAGACATTTGAATCTTGTGGTCCTAAATTACCCTTTAATCTTGTGGCCTTAAACATGTCACTTGAAAGAAGGTCATTCTTTTTTAAACGGAGGGAGTAATTAGTATATCAAAACATCACTTTGAATTTTTTTTTTAAAAAAAGTCTATTGAGATAATATTTTCTTAGTTACTTACCATACACTAGAAAATAAGTAAGATAACATTTTCACCAAACATACTGTAAATTAATTATTCCTTCAGCCAGACCAGAAAATGATTATATCTTGAGTTATCTATAATACTTTACGTCTTTTAATTGTATATAAACATAATTACAGGAGGCAGAAGATGTGGAACCAACAATATTAGTGGGATATTTCTTTTTAGGTTGGTTTGTACTAGCTGCTGTGTTATCAATTGCCCTTAATCTCTAGAAAGAAAATTATATATGTTTATCATATAATAAGATATTCATTTTCGTGTAACATATATACACTTAAACCTTCAATTGTTGCATTTTTATGAAATTCTATGTTTTTTTTATTTAAATTTTATACACTAATAATGTAATAATTTTTTGCATCATCAATGTAAATTTACCTTTTATCTTCCAACGCACAACATGGGATTTTTCACATTCTCTTTCTCCACGAGAGTTCTAATCTTCCAATTAGGATCCCCTCATTGTTAGTAGTTTTAGTGTTACCTCAAATCAATGACATTTACTCGAAGTTGGTTAATCTTAGGCAAGTTTTTATATCTCAAATCTTCGTTACTAGCTCTTTTCCTATGTTTTGCACATTATAACTCAAACAAGTAAAATCTAGGATAGATTCTAATGTTTGCAACCATTAGAAATCAATTAAGATGAAAGAACTCATAATGTATACAATTATAATACATGTTTTATTTGGTAAACATTTTTTTTTAGGTCAAGTCGTCATGGATTCCACAACCCTTGCTAATGTGGTTTAGCCACTCATTATAATTGAAATAAGATACACAATTACATTCATTGAATAAGAATTTACTTACAAAAGTTAAGACAATCACGCAAACTTTGAACTCAAACTCTTGATAAAACTTGTTCAAGTGTACATTGTTCTTCACATCAATACATAGTTCAGTGATTTTTAAGTAATACAACAACAACATACCCAGTGAAATCTCAAGTCTGGAGAGGATAGAGTGTATGCAGAGTTTACGACTACCTCATGGAGGAGTAGAGAGGCTGTTGTAAGTAATAATCTTCAGATTTTATTCATTGTTGCAAGTTGCGGAAATGCAGAATTTATTTTGGCATCATACCGTTTTTTTTTAATCTTTTCTTTCATGCAACCTGGTAGTGTTAGTATACAAGACGCTGAATTAAGAAATATAGACGGAGAACATAGGTATAGAATGACATTTTTCAGCAGGAATGAGCAGATTTCTAGAACAGAGATAATATTCCAGCATTGTTTTCTAATGAAGACAATTAAACTCAACAACCATACAAAGAAATAGAACTGTGACAATGTTATTCAGTTGAGGCTTTTGGATATCAATGTTTAGAATCACCTCAGCGGGTCTTGGTCTTCTGCTCGTGGACGTTGACAGCAGCACATATTTTCTTCCAGCAGTGGATCACTATGAGACTTGGTATCCAAACCCAGAAATGATTTGCAAAGACATAGTACGCGTAGTAATAGAAGGGGCTTGTAGAAAAATTGTCGCCTTCCAAGACAGCTGTTATGAAGTATATTGCCGTGCCATAGAGCTGCCCCAAACAAATGGATAGTTGAAGTACGTGCCTGTATGCCTTCTTAGTAGCTATAGCATACCTGCCAATGCCAAAACCACAATGAGGTTTACAGAAGCAAACTTGAATACATCTTCTTGCACCGTCCATATACTTTTACTAATAGTTTGGTTGAATTGAAAGGATTTAGTCAAAATGAACCCAGGCATCAAATCTCGCATACAATATTTGGTTGAAGCAGAGGCAAAAAATTTCTTTCTAACTTTCCAAAGCCTGCCTTAGTGGACAGAGTTACCCGGTACATAAGCTATTGAGAGGTAGCAGGTACCACGTGAAATTAATAGAGATGCATGCAAGTAGACTCAACCACCACAGTTATCCAAGAAAAACAATCCGCATAATTAAATGCAGCATTTGGATGGCTGTATAAGAACAAATAATCCCCAATAATCTAATGTAGTGTTTGGTCGGAGCTATCAAAAAATACCGACATTAAATTACACGAGAATTAACATGTTATTTTATGCGGGATAAAGTGTGGAATAAGAACAGTGGATTAGCATTACGAGGAGAGAAATACCCTTAAAATAAGTAACTGTTACATTATATTCCTTGTATTATTACTTTATCAAAATTATATTCCCTGTATATTATTATTAGTTAAGTTATTCCTTGTATAATTAATGCTCACTGCAATACAATCCTTCATTGTTATTTCCCATATAACATACGGTACATATTATAAGTCCATGCATAACACTAGAATGTGAACAAGCAACCACTTAGGATAAGCACATTGATTCTGACAGTCTCAAGGTGCATGACAAGTTAATATCTCTTGCGAATGATACTTACACTGCAAGAAGGCATGCTGGCCCCTCTATGACAGCTGTGACCCCTTCAACACTAAGAACTGCAGCATCTCGGCCTACGTATCTTGAATCACCTTTGCTGTATTCTTTCCCTGCAATATATTGTTTGTGTTGGTACTTTTATAGGCCAAATTAGAAACATATCCTAATACAAATGAACTCTGCTTGTTTGTAAGAAGACTTTGCTAAATTGAGACTTACAGACTTCAGCAAGGTAAACAGGAGAAGTCTTTTGGTAGAAATCTGGAGTAAAAACGAAATAGCCCTCAAGGACCATGTGGGTTAGGCCCGTGAAAATCCACCAGCACATGAGCACCCTGTCAGTCTTTGATAATTTAGGAACAAACCCTAGCAAGGAAAAGATGGAGGAGTGAAGTTAGAAAACGAAACGCGGCCACAATGGAGAATGAAAAAGATGGACTTAGCATACAGAAATTTATAACACTAATGCAGCCGAAAATTATGTAGTATAGAACTAGATAGAAAAGACCAACATGATAGTAATTTATGTCCTCATTTATCACTCACTACTAAACTTTGAGTACATGAAACTAACACTTAGGGGTTGCATGAGCTTAATTGAAAAGTGAAATAATTGTCAAAACTGCTTGAAGTCCTGACTGAGGCATAGGATAAGCTGTACAACTCGACGTTTTAGGGTTCAATATCTTCTTTAATCCCATTCACAAGTCAGTAAAGTTGTGGGTTGACATTAACATCAAACTAGATTCTCTTTTTTATGGTCAAGACTGCCTGCAATTACAACAACATACCCATCGTAATCCCACAAGAGGGATATTGGGAAGGTAGGATGTAAGAAGACCTTATCCCTATTGTAGGGTAGAGATGCCGATTCGGATAGACCCTCGGCTCAAAAGAAGTGTAATCAGGATTGAAAGGAAGATAATGACAGCAAAATAGCAAGACTAACAAAGCAAATGAAGCAATAGGTAGTAGTAAAAATGAAGAATAAGATACTAAGTGAATTACTATATAAGGAGAGGATGAGAGAGGAGAATAAATCAGTCATGCAATAATCATTGAATAATTACCTGAGAATATCCACATGAACACCACAACCAGTAAGGATGAGATGCCATATACACCAACAATTTCTGACTGTGAGAGGAATAGGGGAACAAAACCAGGCAATTTTAGATCATGCGGAACGTAGGGGTGAGCTTCTCCCTGGCTTGCCATTTTTTCTCAGTGCCTGATTGAGGACCCTTTCCTGTGATCTGCAATTCACAGAAAGAACAAAGTCCATACATTAGAGAAGGTGTTACTCAATGAACTACTACACAATTTTCACATTCCCATCTAACTTCACTTGTAAGTATAAGTTGAACTCTAATTTGACGATCTATCAAAAATCAGGCGGAAACTACCCTACAGCTATTAAACTTTTTTTAAGGAATCGGGGCAAAAAAGGCAAATACAAGAATCATAGTGAAATCAGTGGAAGTGATCAATCAACTACGCCTCAACTACAAAATAGTTGGACTTGACTATGTGAAACCATTGTATCTGTTCCATTCTTTTCAACTGCATATTATTCAGATGAACAAGTCAAATTAGGGATTCTCCAATGTGTATGGTAAAGGAGGAAAACAATTTCATACAAGTATTTCACTAAAGAAGTTATTGGGCAACACTTCTCATGGAAAAAATTCCATCAAAAGGATTCACCTATGGCATAAATAAAATCATCTTTTAACAAATATCGCAACTCTTAATCCACATACTTGCTACAAACAACACTTGAACATTCTTTTAAATAATTAAGAAATTTCATCAAATTCCCAAAACAAAACATAATTTAATTCTCACAATTATAACATGTTTGGCCAAACTTCAAAATAACTTATTATGAAAAGTGCTTTCCAAGAAAAGTACTTTTGGTGAGGAACAATTTGTGTTTGGCTAATAAAATTAAAAAACATTTTTGAGCAACAATTAATGTTTGACCAAGTCTTCCATTACTCCTCAAAAACACTTATTTTCTCCCAAAAGCTTGCCCAAACACCTCACTTTATTCAAATAAACACTTATGGTCTCCTAAAAACATGGTCAAACAAGCTATTAGCATCAATGTTTAATTAATATTTTTCACTCACCAACCGAGCATCTGAAAAACTTTTCGAGGAAATAATTTTCAAAACATTTCCCTTAATACCAAACACAACTAGGTCTCTAAATCAGGAAAACTAATGCTGGTTAAAAATTAAAAAGAATGAGTAAAATTTTCAAAACCCACAAAAAAAAAAAAAACTCATAGTATCTAAAGATGAAAATTAAGGTCAAAATCTCTAAAATCACAATTCCCACACAATGACAGAAAACTAGATCCCTTTTTCACTTTCAAGCAAATATAAGCATAAAACAGAAGTACAAACAAAACATACTACTAATTACCCTAAATGATGAGACTTTCACACTTCTCAGTCACTTTTATTCACATATGAACATTATAATAGATATTAAATCCAAAATTTACATAATTCTTGAAACATGCATATAAAGACATGAGCTTTAGCACCCCATTTGGATAAATCATAAAAATAACTCAAAAAAACCATTAAAATACACAAATTTACAAAAGGGTAAAACAGACAAAAAGGTAACTCTTAAGAATTTTTCAGATTCAGTGAGAGTTGACTCACCGGCGATGAAGAAGAAAAGGGAGAGAGTAGAGAAGCTGAGAGGGTAGAGCACTGAAATACAAATAAGTAAAGATCTGGAGTCACGTGAGAAAGGCACGTGACTCTGACAGATCTGTTTGGATTGTAATGGAAAATAATTTTTTTATAAATTCGTTTTTCTTTTTTATGGAAATTAATTTTGTAACATCATCTTGTTATAACCGCTAAAATAATATTTGAACAAATAATATTGTTATAAAGAAGTTTTGTTGTATAGTTTAAAGGTATATTGTTGTGAAAGTAAGATAATGGTTGGTGGGACAAGGGAGTGCATACAGAGCCGATTTTGGGACCATTATTACTTAATTCACTTTTTATATTCTAAATTCAAGCCTCATTTTTTCAATTTTTGCAAAAAAAATTAAAATCGTAACTCAAATATCAACTATAGTTTCTATTGAATTCAATAATTTTGATTATTATATTAAAAATTATTAAAATTCATAAATTTTAAATTCTATATTTCACATTCTAAATCTACTAACTGTGTGATTTCTTACTAAGCAATGTGTTTTATTTATGATTTTCAATATCTAAAAGAAAAGTGATATGTGTGGGCATGATTTTTTAGACACGTGTTATTATCACATAGTTCAATTATTATGTCTTTTTGACCACCCAATGGAACTAGTATTCTGACATTGGGGTGCTGCATGTTGCAAATGTGTTGATAAAAATATTTTTGTGCTTAATATATATATGTAGAGAGGGGTGCTAGCAACTCATTACTGAAGATCAAGGAGAAGAAGAGTACCATAAGTTTCAAATAAAATTCAAATATTTGGAATCTATGGTCAAATGCCTACTTAGACAATGGGTTGATCCAAATTCTGTATATTCGATGTCAAAAAATATCAAATTTGAATCTACAATTTCAAAAGTAAAGTACTTTAAGTGCTAACAATCTTAAAGGTCGAACTCATTAAGTTTGGAATCGTGGCCATCAACAAGCACTATGTCTTCCTTATTATAGGGATAATTGAAAGGAAGGTTAGTGAATATTGAAACTCTTACTTGATTACGGCGGGCAGGTTGTTGTATTCACAGGTGGATGCCGGAGGGGTTTATTGCACAAAAAGGCCGGGGCGCAAGCTCCCGAAGAGAGAAGCCCAACGAATGTCAGATGCAAAGCCCCGCACCTCATTAAGATCATATTGGCATACTCTCCCAAAAATTGTTGAATCTGGCTCAGATTCTATTTCATATAATAAGTGATGCACTAATAATTCAACAAGATCTCAATACCTCAAAATCAACACAAGGATACATTTTCGTAGAAATGTTCTTATGACATACTAAACACAGTAAAGAAAAACAAAGAAATGGCAGTCATCAACTTCGTACTTCATACATTTCTGAGAAACTACATAAATTACGCGTTTGAAGTATGCAGTTTTAACCAAGCCATTGTAATTTACTATAGTCACGAAGTAAATATCAGATATGAGTAAGTTCTTTCTTGTGGACTCGTAAAGGTAAGAGTTCTGTAAATGGCACCAGATTAGGATTGCTCAAACTTATGAACTTCCACTCTGGACTAGGGAAGAATCAACCCTTGGAAAACAATAATCCTATTGTCCACGAACCTCAGAATGAAATTGCTAATGTTGTAATCGTCTTTGTTCAGCAAAACAACTTTGCACGCGTGTTCCTCTACCACAATGTGTCTGGGCTCTCGTTGAAGACAAGTTAACAGCTGCAACTGCACATTTTCACCATTTCAGTCCTAAGAGTTCTATAGACAGGGGCGAGAAGGGAACCACCATAATGAACAGGGATAAAAATTGCTGCTTCACGCCTGCTGCAAACTGTTGACTATAACAGGCCCACCATCCCTCTCATTTAACAAACCTCCCTTGGAACTTTTGCTAACGAATAAACCACTTTTCATCTCTTCCGTTTCTTCAAAAGTGATGCAGCTTGCAGAATAATCTTATCAACCTCATCAAGACTTGTGGTGTCGACATCTTTACCTGGTGATTTCTCTTTCCTTGAGTTAGAAGATATTTGACGCAAATGCTCCTCGAAATCCTGTGCATCTCCATTACTTTGCAATGGAAACTTTTCAAACACATCCAAATAAAGTGGTTCTTCAGCCTTCTCTTCATGCTCTTCCTCAGAGTCTGTCTCAAAAATATCTGAAAGATCTTCAGAATCTGAGCATATATCTGTATCTACCATGGAATCATTTTCTTCACCCTGTTCTTCATTTTCAACCATTATCCGTTTGAGCTTATCAGATGCCTCAATTTGCTGATCTGAACGGTGTTCAGGGTGAAATTTCTCAAAGCCAACCTCTTGATTTTTGTCAGGAGCATCAGTTTCATTTTCAGCTTGCAACCGAAGCAGCTCAAGATCTTGCTCCAGCCGTGGAATGTATCTCTCAACAGCTCTTAAGGAATCTCTGTATTTAGATTTATCTAAGGCCTGTGTAAAGGGGCAATAACAAAAATAAGAGCGCGAAAAAGTGGGGATCCACATTATAGCATACCCAAATATTAGCAGACAGTAAGAGAACCTTTTTCCTGGAAAGAGTACTTCTTGGAGACATTATCTCAGTTGGTGGTTGAGAATAATTCTTTCCTCTGTACATTATAATGGTGTCATCATCCTGGATATCAAGAACAATTCCACCACTTAATCTTGCAAGCTCTACAGCAATTTCCTTAACCTCCTCAGGAGAGAACGTTTTCACCACCACTTTCAGAGTTTGGTGCTTCTTCCAATGCAAATGCATATTAAGGATCACACCCTGGTATATCCCACGTCTTCCAACTGGTACATAATTCTTGCACTTCTCCCCCATTTTCAGGAAGTAGAAGTGTTCTTCTGGTGTCAATATTTCTGGGTCATGAGTAGCTTCCGATATCTCCTTAGGCTCAACCTTCCTAAGAGCTTCAACAAGCCTCTCCTCTTTCTTCCGTGCCTAGAAAGATGAAATTTTGCAATCCCTAAATACTTCAATTGTATTTGACAGTAGACATAAAGTAGGTGGCGCAACCCATGCATAATTGGGTTGGATCACAAATTGCCATAAAGTAATTATCCAAAGAGCAATTTATTCTTTAGCATCTATTGGCAAGTAAATAAGTGAAGAAACTAATGTCACAACTCACAATAAAAACAGTTCTAGATTTACAAATGACAACACAACCAGAACAACTGAGATATCCTTTCGACATGACTAGATTGATACTAAATTATTCAACCTCAAGAAAGTCATATATTAGGAACACATAATTTCTAGGTTCAAAAATGGAAAGAGTAATACTTTCAGGAAGCAAAAGATTAGAACAAGCATATCTAGATAACTAGTCCTTTCCCATAAACTTTATTTAGAATAGAGTTTATAAACAAAAAGACTCACAATCGCTAGGAAGAATGCATAATTAACTGAAAACAAGAAAAAGTATAACCAAAAGATCTATATTAAAGATACCAACTAGTTGGGATCAAGACTTATTTGTTCTTACACTTACATTAGATCCATATTTGTTAAGACATTCTTCTTAGGCAACCTATAGACTTGAATGTCAATGCAGAGGATATTATGAGTATTGGAATGAAATGATGCCGGATACCGTGAAATAGATATAGAAGATTCAAATAGCCGACCTTAATTAGGTTGAGATTGAGGTATAGCTTATTGATTCATTCGAAGGAAATAAACAAGCTAAGACAATTTCAAGAGTTGTCAAAACGCAAAAGAGTACGGTATTTCAAACAGATTGAAGCTACCAAAACCGGTGCAACATAAGTAGTTCAAAACATCATCTTTTTATCTTTACAACCGTGGAGTCAGGCCAGTTTGCGCATACCTCGACTAATTCCACGAGTACCTGTTACCTCTCACCAGCATACGTACCAGTTTACTTCAAACATCATCTTACAAAACTTCCACTAGACTAAATAACATGCTATAAGAAAAACATTACCTTCCTCAATTTGAAAAGGATTCTTTCTTCAGCTGTCATTCTTTGGAGCTCTTTCTTCTTCTTCCACCGGAAGAACTTCAACCACTTCACAACCTGTCTTTTACCCTTCAGTTTCTTCCTCTTGATTTTATCTTCTTTAAACTCACCGGAACTCTCTGCAACAGCATCATTCCCACCGGCGTTCGACGTTTCCCCAGCTTTGCCAGCCGTACAGTAATACCGGCCCGAATTTATAAATCCAATATCCCATTTTTGTACGATTAAGCGTGGCCCAACTGTAACTCCTCTCTCAAAAACCTTGCATACTGCATTCAAGAGACTACTATACCATGAGATTAGAACAATCACTTCAAATTAAACAGTTATCAGTGTAAATGCATGATTTTTGCAGAAACAAATTCAGACCTTCAGAATTTGAAGAAATAGTACCTGGTTTGCTGGGGAACGGAATAGGGTAAAACGGGTTGGAAGATGAAACGGCAGCAGAAGAGATGTTGTAGCTGCCGTGATTTGCAGAGCGTCGCCGGAAATAAGAAACCTCGCCGGAGCATTTTTCACACTTTCTGGTGGCCGACGGGGAACTAGTCTCCGGGAATATCTAAATGGGTCTAAATTGGATACTTAGCAGATGGACTTGGGCTAGTATGGAGGCCCAAACCATCACTCGTGAATCTTTTCACAAATAGCCATTTTTAGCTTCTGTAATTGATAAATAGTCATTATCCCGGAACTTTAAATTCCACACGTAAAATTCTAAGACATTGTTATTGTGTTTCACCTGTAAAATTTAAAACTACATGGTCGAAAAGTGGTAAATACTATTTCTATTAATATTTTACACATAATTTGCTTATACTATTTGCTAGGTGTGCTAAATCTAGCGCATAAAAATATAACATGTTCATCTTGTTCAAATGATATTTGTTAGCGAGTTATTTTGAATATAGTTTCAATTAGCTTATCTAAAAGTTTAAGCTAATTTGAATGACATACGTATTAATTAAAAAAACACAAGTAAATGAACCAAGATTATAAAGAAATATTACATGTATTGCTTCTTTCAAAGGGTCACATACAAAAAAGGATATATATACACAAGTATATACCCTTTTCTTTTTTTCATCTAATAAATTTCATGCTAATGAAAATCCACCACCTTTCATCATTTGTCTAAATTCTTTAAAATCAACCATTCCATCACCATCCACGTCGACTTTCATGATCATCCTCTTACAATCTTCCAAAGTTTTTCCTTGTTTCAAACCTAATGATCCCAAAACGGACCTTAATTCTTCCACCGTTATATATCCATCACCATTTTGATCAAACACGTTGAACGCTTCTCTCATATCTTCCTCTTCGTCCTTCTCGTCCATGATTGACTTGTACAATGTCCCGAATTCATCTACATCGATATATCCATCTCCGTTTACGTCTATTTTTTCAATCATATGGACAAGTTCTTGTTCCTCAATGTGTATTCCCAAGCTTTGTAACGAATCGTTGAGCTCCTTTTTCGTAATCGTTCCATCTCCGTTACGATCAAACATTTGGAAAATTCTATTTAGCTCTACGGGGTCCATTTCTTAGATGAAATTACAAAGAGAATGATCTAAAATAAACCCTTTGAAGATTTTAGTATAAAAGGATTTGGGTTTGGGATTGATGATTGTTAAAAGAAGCATGAAAATGTGAGAGAAAATAACAAGGGAAATAATATTTCTGAGAAGATAGAAATAAATGGCTTAGGGGTTTAAATGGTGGAGGAAAATTAAGAAGGGTGGTTTGAGGACACCCACTAATTTCGTGGAATCAATGATATTCTTTTAAGATATAAAAATAGACACAAGATTCAAGAATATCTAATTCCACATTTCTTGGTGACTTTATTAATTATTCCGTATCAAATATTAGTTAAGATAAATTAGATTTGTTTGAAACTATTTGACGTTTTAAAAGATACATTTTGTTCAAATCTAACTTTATTGCTCCAATTTAGTGGTGTATTAAATTTTTTGGAGATAGATAAATGATAGTCTAAGCAATCGAGTAATAGATAATATGGACCAATAATAGCACCTTATATTATTTATTGGACATAGATTATTATGTTGTTTTGTTGCCGTTTCTGTTATGTTATTATCTATTATTTTTGTTTTGATTGTTATTTGCTGTTTTTTTTATACTGCTTTCGATTGTTTTTCTTGAACTGAGGGTTTATCGAAATAACCTATCTATCTCTTAGATTGGAATAAGATCGGTGTATGCTTTCCCATCCCTATACCTCACTTTGTGAGACTAGTGTTTATGTTTGTTTTTTTTAGTGATATGTTATTCTAGCTTTAATTTTTAATTGCTTAGTTTGATATAAATATCGGGTATGAGTAAGTAGTTACTCCGTTTGAGTAGGTGAGTTTGGACGGCATCTCTTGAAATATGTCATTGTGGAACTCATGTCTGTAGACGTGAGGTAAAGGTTTAGGACCACGTAAAATATAGTGGTGTGTATACTATACAAGTACTAGTATGCATCCAGCTAAATATAGGTTGGAGAAATTGATAGATTCAACAATATAAAGTCGTAATAAGTGGCCTTTCATTCATTGTAGGGACTCTTAAATCTGATTTTGAGATACTCCGTGGTTCATGGCGGATGTGCTGCAAAGATTAAGGGGACCAGAGAATGCTGTAGAGGTGGCAAAATTGGCCCATGAAACATGACCGGCCAAACTCAAACAAAAAACAATGTTAGTTGTGTTGGTAGATATAGTGAAAACACTTTTAGGTGTGTTGGTAGATGTAGCAAGTACCCATTGAATTAGTCGAGATGTGTACATACTTGTATGAGGGTGTGTTGCTCATGCCTAACTGCTAAAGACAGTAAGAGGGCTGTGCCCAGACACAAATTAAGTACGTTTACCATAAACCAATTGTCTATCCTGTTCAACATGGGTTGAAAGAACAAAAACCAGAAGCATCAAACTTGTTAATCCAGAAATTTTGGAAATCTAATTTCATTAACTAACTTGATATTTAGGAGAAAGTTTCCACGAACAGCTACTACATTCTGCATTCACCGTCCTGGCTGATAGATAGGTTAGTTCCAATAATTAGGTCATTGTTGACTTGTCTGCAATGCATACCGACTAAAAGATCTATCCAACTTTATCATATTGGCTTCCCAAGTCTTTACATACTGAATGGGAGTGGAGAGGAGAGGGTGCACAACTGACCATCAATAAACAACTGGTCTGTTGCACAAGGTAATTCTTATCGGAGATAGGAATGTGATCAAATTGTTTGTCCTCCAAGATCTCGTAACAGAAGTATCTAATTGTCAAGTATATAAGAATTGAAATCCCATTGCTTGCGATAGCAAAGATATGATTGGTTTTGGATAGTGCTTACTTACTCCAAGTATTCAGAAACACACAAAAGAATATAGCAGTACTGAAATATATAAGCACAAGAACAAGATGCCAAGAAAATGGTAACTCAATGAAAAATATACAAGCATAATGCAAGTTGCTATGTTTCAATGGGTTATGAGATGTGCCAAGATCATTGAGTTCACAAACTCCAGCCAAGAAGCTCACCATATTTATTTCCCAATTCTACCTTTTTTTCACCTCATCCTTTACACATGTACTACAATTACTACTAAAGAGCTTTATGTGAATGAACACTAAAACGTGGAACTTTGAAAACTTTCTGGCTACTGAAATCGAATTTGCTAGTTCGAGCTTCTTGACTTACCCGCTGAACTATAGAGTTTACATTCTTCCAAATAAGTCTAAGTGCCTTTATATTCGTGATCTGAACATATGAAAATCTAAGTTGTACCATGAAGATATGGCTCAGTGAAAAGGAGGCTGGTCTGATAGAAGTAAAATGAAACATTTCGAAGGTATATAGACACAAGTACGAGTAAAGAAGGACTTGGGAAGAAATGTCTACATTCATTACAGAGAGAACTATGTAGTGAACATATGGCTAAAAGAACGCATGCAATGGCAATAGACAATGAGTACAAGGATAGATATGCTTAATGCAATGATAAATATATTTTAAGGTTGATGCTCTCAAGTAGTAAGTTCTGCGTACACTCTACCCTTCCCAGACCCCAATTGTGGGATTACATGGGGTATGTGTTGCAGCTCTCAAGTAGTATTTCAAGAAAGTAGGCAGACAGACCAAAATATATTAGTACTCTGATCCAAGTTCAGAAAAAAGGTGTTTATATTTTTTGTCCTTCACTTCATAAAATTTATTAGTATACCAAAAAAAGAAACAAAAAAAGTTCAGAAAAGCCATTTTTGTGATAGTACGGCAATAGATGAATGTCCAACAGCAGAAACAGATACAGGTCTAAGCCTTATTGCAGAAGTGATGGGAATACTGGAGAATAATAGAAGAAAACATACATCTAGAGCTAAGTGCTAACACATGACAATGCTCATAACCTCAAACAAACAGAAAGCTGGAAGAATGTTAGACAAGGTGAACAACTGATCGGCCGACTACTATCCAATTCCCAGAATGAATTTAGTATGAGCAGTGATACTCTGTTACCTTTCTTAAGCAAGTCGCATAAAATCTCTTTAGCTGGGATAGTTCCTTGTGCAAGGTCCCAATTAGAATCCTAACCCTCCCAATTATGAAAGGGGTTTTAATTTGATCTCAGACATGGCACCATATGTCCTCCTGCCTATGGGGTGTGACTAGAATCCTTGCAAACTGAAACAGGAGAATTTCCTTACAATAGAATGAATTTGTGTTGCTTTAGAAGGTCATGGACATAATTTACTCAGTAAATAGTAGATAGTATGTGCCTATAACTAAACGCAATGAATTCTTGTTGCTTTAGAGAGTCTGGGGCATAATCTACCCAGTAAATAGTAGATTTTACGTGCCTAGTAATGAATTCTTGTTGCTTTAGAGGGTCAGGGACATAATCTACTCAGTAAATACTAGCTTATACACTACAACTAATTAGAGGCACATCCAGTAGCACTCGATGTTTAGTTGCAGCTAACCGCGACAACGCTCAAGAATTCTTGCTGCTTTAGAAGGTCAGGGACGTAATACACTCAGTAAATAGCACTCCAGCTAATACATTACAATTAGTTTTCTTTATAGGCACATCCAGTGGTATGCAATCTTTAGTTTTCTTCAAGGCTATGATGTTTTCCACCTCTCACCAAATTTAGTCGTAGCCTTATTTCTCAAGTCAGTAACACATTTTTACAAAGGCATAAACATGAATTTCAGACTATGTGATTGCAGAGGAATTACAAGCTCACAACAACAATTATGCCTTAATCACTAATAAGTTGAGACTTGGGACCAGCAATATGAATCTTTTATATCTACTGCACTCTATCGAACCAATTCCACTCTATTACCGGTAAATTAAAGTGTTGTCATACCACCAAAGACAGATTGGTATTAAAGATAACTCATACAGGAATCAGGAAAGTATTCATTTAAAACGAACAAAGTTGTCAACTTTCAGACAATTTTGACAGAAATTGCCTATCAAGTACCATAAGTTCCACATCTTATTAACTCAAAGCACTAAAATTCCAGTTCACAGACATAGAAAAATATTCATTTTCACCTTTTATGGGATATCCCATGGCTTAGGCTCAGGAATGGCCACAACCATTCCTTGAAGCTCCGGAGAGAGGACCACCTGACAACCCAACCTAGAATGCTTGTTCAAAACCCTAGCCCTAGAGTTCCTCTTCAGCACATACTGCTCATCGTAAGAAGCTTTTGGAAGCTTCTCGAGCCATTCTTGAGCAATGTGCACCTCACACTCGGAGGAGCAAGCATCAATGTCTTCAAGGCGATGTGAATCCGGGTCGATTAACCCGTGGTTGGTTAGAGCTTTGAGCAGAGTTTGACCCGAGAGTCCAATAATCTCCCGTTTACAGCCCTCAAGGTCAACGGCGAAGAGCTTGACGATCCGATCGGCGACTTTGGCGGAGCCGGAGCGGGATGAACATGAGGATGCGGAGGATCGAGTAATTGAAAAAACCGAAGGGTTTCGTGCGATTCGTGAGGCGAATTTCTGCAAATTAGCGACGGCCATCTTCGAATGTTAGGGAATTTTGGGGGAAATGAGTGCCCTAAACTCTCCACTAGTGTGGAAGGAGAAAACTGTATTTTTAAAATAATTGTCGGGTTTGGATCCATTTGTGTACGCCTCGACGAATATCATTACAAATAATTATAACTCACTGTCCATCTAGGCTATGACATATACGGAAATAAATCACTTTGTTTTTCTAGCCGTTTTTGATTAATTCATATAGCAGAATTCTATTAGATACGAATTCAAAGAATCAAAGACGTTTGAAATTTGTAATTCAAAAATTAATTTTAATTATTTGTATAGTTGTAAATCATTCCATTTTCTCTAGTTTACTCATCGAGAGTATTTTCTAAGCAATCATGAACGTGGAGTAAAAAAAGTTGAAATTGTTTCTTTATCAAACCAAGGGAACAAACTCTTTTATAGAAATGATAAAAAGGGTAAAAAAATGTCTAAGTTTGATCTAAAAATACTTCGGTCGTCAATAATTTGGTCCAGAAAATGCCCACCCCTCGACTCGGAAATGACAATGTAGATAGATTACTTTTATATATTACTAGTACTAGTATATAAGATGAATACTGGAGAGAAATTGATGAGAGGAGAAATTATCATTTCTATTGCTGACAAGAATATATATCATCAAATATCCCACTCCTTTCTTTTCTCTTTTATAAAATTTTCATGTAGGAAATAAGCAAAATCTATCTTTTATCTCTGAAATCATTCTTCATATAATCAAATTTTCTTGCCCTGTAGCCAATTGTCGTAGAAATCCAACGACTCTCGTGGTTTGTACTCTGGCACGGTGTGTCCAGATCCCTGAGGATTTCGGAAATCAATCAATTAAATCAAAGAAAAAATAGAAAACAAAAAAAAAACATTTCTTGATAAAAACATACCTTAATAGTCAGAAAAGTGAGGTTGTTGGCATAACCTTGTGTGTAACTGCAGAAAAGATTTAAGATGAATTTTACAGAATTGCAACACATTAGACATGAAAAAGATTTAGAAGGTGAAAACGCGAACATACCCTGCAACTTGTTGGGAACTGCAAAAAAGATTTAAGCATTTAGTATGAATTTTACAGAATTGAATCACATTAGAGATCGAAGTTAAACATGAACATGATGATTTAGTAGGTGAAAATACGCGAACATACCCTTGAATTTCTTCTTTAGTATACCAAGGCCTCCATTCATCCACGATTGCATATCCAAGTGAACTTGTCCATTTTTCTGAACCAGTGTATGGTACACACATATCGTGATCCCCACTGCAACAAACAAATATGTGTCTTAGTCGATCAGTTTTCTTCTTTATATGTGTTTTACATAATAATACCACGAGTAATACAGAAGAATGCATGTTAAGAGACTCAGTAATCTATTGAACCTGTATATGAGTGCCCGATAACCCCGAGTTGTGAGGTTTTTGTGATACGGAATCATGGTTCCAGCATCATGAGTGAAGTTTAAGTGTTTGCATAGCTCCCAAGGACCTGTCACAGTTACCTGTTGTACCACAAGATTGAACCATAAATCGATCACCAATTGGTAAAAGCAAATCATCATGTTTAAAGTTAGTACAAGATGAGTAAATTGTATCTTACTGGTTCAGCATGAATTGCTTTACGAACATCTTCATTGTTTAGCCACGCAGTAGCAACAGTATCATCCTGCATATTTCATTTCAGCTTATGTGTCTCTTAAAGAGAATAAACAAAAGGAAAGAATAAATCAAGAGTGACTTACAGTGCAAAAGACATTATTATGATCGAGAAGCTCTGGCCAAGATGGGACAAGTCCCTCTCTTACTGGAGCATTAAAAGGCCAAGCACGGCCAAACATTCTGGTTCTGACAGGAAGAGGCCTTTCTGTCTCACCTAGTTTACGAAAGCTCATTGGCAATTCTGAGTTTTCGGAGCTAAAAGGGGTGTGGTAACACGGTTCTAGTATGTCATAAATGTTTAGTCCCATAACTTTCTGCAATAGGCGATACAGAACAATGAATTGTTGTCGCGACAAAATGAATCAAGCATCACAGAGTAACACCTTACCTGACTAATTTTTAATAGTAATAATGTACAATTCTGACTGCTTGAGTTGTAGAAGTCTCCTTTGCATGCAGCAGTTGCATCCTGAGCATGAAAAAGAATAATCAGAGACCAGTTGCTAATATATTGGAGTGGTAAATGTATAAACATACATTAACATTTGCTTCATAACATATTTTTTGACAGACTAGAATTCTAAATAAGTTCAAGAGTCAAATGATTCAAGCACACGAAGAAAAATACCTCGAATAATTTATCTGAAATGAGGCCCATACCATGTTGAAATGGAACAATAGCATTACCGTCTATCTTCTCATCTGTCACGCCATTTCCCACCATATAACCCTGTGCAATAGAACATAAAGAGTTTACAACTAGTTAAAATCTTGAAATGTATATACCTTAAACATGGACAGAGTCAGTCCTGACCTTAAAGTTGATGACGGGCTTTACTTTAGCATCGATACCTAAAAAAACATAGCAGCAGAAGGTTAGTTTGTTTATCCCCTGCCTAGCACCAACCAGTACATGTTCACTTATGATCCAGATTACCTTTTACTACTTCAAAAGCCAGAGTTGGCACGTATATTCCAGCATAAGACTCTCCAGATATGTAAAATGGGTTCTTGAGGAACTCCGGGTAGATTGCAAACCACTAGCAACAGCATCAGTTAGTAGAAACCATAAACGAGCTAGGACAGATCTAGCGTAAAACTAGTAAATTTATGTAATGTTACCTTGAGGAGAAACGAATGGGTTTCGGTTGCAGTCTTTAAGTCTCCTGTATTATAGTCAGCTTTATTTTTCGAGTAAGATAATCCAACACCAACAGGAGAATCCAGATATATTATATTGGAAACCTGGAAGAATCAAATAATAATGAGTGGCTAAAGCATATGATAAAAGTAGAATTAACACAAATAATAACCTTTGACCAACTGTATGGATTGTTATGCAGAATAGGCAAGCTACCATTTGCCTTTCCCAACTCAAAATTGAAAGGTCCTGCAATGTATAGAACAAGAGAATCAGCTGTTACATGAATTGTTAACATTATTCATTACAAAATATATGCGTTTGTATAAAAATCAAGTCTTTTGTCTAATCGAGTATATCGATTAGAGTATTATCATCTACGATCAAAATATTTTAACCCGCTCAAATTCAACTCAACTAGTAAAATTAAGAAGTAGAGTTGTTACCATGCTCATAGACAAAGCCATCAAAGCTTGAACAGCCAGGTCCACCATTAAGCCAAAGAACAACTGGATCATTTGATGGGTTTCTTTCAGATTCAATAAAGTAGTAAAACATATTCTTTCCATGGTCATCTATATTAACATACCTGAAAACCCATTTCAATATATATTCAAAAAAATTACAAAAATCAAAATAAAGTTTACATCTTTTTATCAAAAAAACACAAAAAGAATACAAACCCAGCATAATGTTTTGACAGCAATTTGCCAGTGAAGCCAGGGATTTGAGTTACCAGTGCACCCTGAGGTGCCCCTTCTGTTACCAAAAAACAAAATGCCAACAATGTTAACACTATAGTATACTCTAAAATAATGTTTTTTCTAGCCATGTTTGGTGTATCAAAATTCAGAATTATTTGATGTTTTCCCTAAAAGAACACAAATGATGGGGCTTTTATAGTGTGAGAAAATGAAGTGTGACATCATTATAATAACTATTCCATTAATATTTGGATTAATACCATCTAATTTAGTCTTAATATAGTAAAAAGTTAATTATGAATTTATGATTTATATTTTTGAATAGTTTGACTGAGAAAATAACAAAAAAAATAAAGTCTTATACATTTAAGGGATATTCATCAATTTATTTATGTATTTGGATTTTTGGGATGTTGGACTGACAAAATGACAAAGTAGAAGTCTCTTATATTTATGAAATACAATAATACATCTATATCATATTAACTAATTCTATATTTATTTTTAAATTATTACAGATATTTTCATTAATTAAGAATTTTGTATCATATTTTAAGTTAGATACATTGAGATGCAACATTCTCTCAAAAGTAGCCCAAATTAGGATAATTGAATATCTGAATAAGTTTTGTATCCGACTCCTCTCCATTTTCCTCAAGTTTCTATTTGGATTAGTGATGCATGACATAAGTTAATTTAAGTGGCCAAGATTTAACTTTCCAAACTAAAATTTCTAACCATGATTTAAATAATAAATATATTATATAATTTGTTTTAAAATGATTATAATCCCAAATCTTTGCAATATATTAATTATTATCTTGTTCATAATTATAGAAAAATAAGTTTTCTTCTTAAATTTTTTATGCAGGATCTTTCTTTTATTTTCTTGTTAAATTAATCTTTTTATTACATAACATACCAATTAATTAAGATACACCACATATCTGTTAGAACTCAAATACAAATATATGGTGTATAAAAAGCAAAAAGCTTATTTGCTGTTTAGATTATAAATTTATTCCAAGTCTAATAAAGGGGTGACTGTACATACAACAAAATAATTTTTTTTTGTTTATAAATATGTATTAATATAAATGCATATTAAATATTAGCTATTGATGATGTTTAATCAGCTATTGGTAAAAATTGTGAAATCATTTAGCTTTTTGGTTTTCGTTTACACCTACTTAATCAACACAACAACAATAATATAATATCCAATGTAATTCTTAGAGACTTAGTAATCTATTATGAACTTGTATATATGATTGTCCGATATCCCGAGCTGTGAAATTTTTGTGATACGGAATCACACTTCTAAAATCATAGAGCAGTTAATGGTCTAAAAATACCCCTGCCATTAATAGTTTGGTCCAAAAAATGCTAATTGACACCCTTTGCCTCGAAAATTACAATGTAGGTATGTAGTGTGGGAGATGAATACTTTAGAGAAGTTGATATGAGCAAGCTTTACCAGAGAAATTATCATTTCTATTGCTGATAGGAATATATATCATCAAATACATTGTAAAAATTCAATATCCATCTCCTTTCTTTTCTCTTTTTATAAAATTTTCATGTAGGAAATAAAAAAAAATCTATCTTTTATCTCTGAAATAATTGTTTACTAATTCAGTCTTCATATTATCATATCTTCTTGCCCTCTAGCCAACGTTCATAGAACTCCAACGCCTCTAGTGGTTTGTACTCAGGCACGGTGTGTCCAGCTCCCTGAAGATATCCGAAATCAATCAATTAAATAAAAGGAAAATAAAATAGAAAACGAAAAATATTTCTTGATATAAACATACCTTAATAGTCAGAAAAGTGAGGTTGTTGGCATAACCTTGTGTGTAACTGCAGAAAAGATTTAAGATGAATTTTACAGAATTGCAACACATTAGACATGAAAAAGATTTAGAAGGTGAAAACGCGAACATACCCTGCAACTTGTTGGGAACTGCAAAAAAGATTTAAGCATTTAGTATGAATTTTACAGAATTGAATCACATTAGAGATCGAAGTTAAACATGAACATGATGATTTAGTAGGTGAAAATACGCGAACATACCCTTGAATTTCTTCTTTAGTATACCAAGGCCTCCATTCATCCACGATTGCATATCCAAGTGAACTTGTCCATTTTTCTGAACCAGTGTATGGTACACACATATCGTGATCCCCACTGCAACAAACAAATATGTGTCTTCATACACGAGTAATACATACAGGAGGATGGAAAAATGCATAGAAAGAAGAAGTTAAGAGACTCATCAGTAATCTATTGAACCTGTATATGAGTGCCCTATATCCCCGAGCTGTGAGGTTTTTGTGATATGGAATCATGCTTCCAGTATCATGAGTGAAGATTAGTTTGTTTGAGCAAAGCCGCCAGCGACCTATCACAGTTATCTGTTGTATAACCATAAATCGATCACCAATTGGTAAAAGTAAATCATCATGTTTAAAGTTAGTACAAGATGAGTAAATTGTATCTTACTGGTTCAGCATGAATTGCTTTACGAACATCTTCATTGTTTAGCCACACAGTAGCAATACGATCACTCTGCATATATATTTCATTTCAGATTATGTGTCGAACAAACAAAAGGAAAGAATAAATCAAGAGTGACTTACAATGCAAGGGACGTAGTTTGTATGTTTGAGAATCTCTGGCCAAGATGGGACAAGTCCCTCTCTTACTGGAGCATTATAAGGCCAAGCACGGCCAAACATTCTTTTTCTGACAGGAAAAGGCCTTTTTGTCTCACCTAGTTTACGAAAGCTCATTGGTAATCTTGAGTTATCAGTGGTTACATCAGGTACAGTGTTGTGGTAACACGGTTCTAGAATGTCATACGTGTTTAGATCGTCAACATTCTGCAATAGGAAGAAAAGGTGAATGTGGATTGATAAACCAGAACAATGGATTGTTTGAATCAAACATCGCAGAATAACACCTTACCCGATTAATTTTACCTTGCATGTCTTTACAATGCTGACTCGTTTCATTGTAGAAATTTCCTTGGCATGCAGCATTTGCTTCCTGAGCATGAAAAAGAATAATCAGAGAGGCCAGCTCCCAATATATTGAAGTGGTAAATGTATAAACATACATTAACATTTGCTTCGTAACATATTTTTTGACAGACTAGAATTCTAAAATAAGTTCAGCACTAAAAAATTAACCAAGAAGAAGCAAATACCTCGAATATTTTATCTGAAATAAGGCCCATACCATGTTGAAATGGAACAAGAGCATTAGCGTCTATTATATCATCTGTCACGCCATTTCCCACCATGTAACCCTATGCAATAGAACATAAAGAGTTTACAGCCCAGACAACTAGTTAATATACCTTAAACATGGACGGTTCAATGTAATCAGTGGCCTAAAGCCAACCATTAAGTAAATGTCTGAAGTATATTGACCTTAAAGTTGATGGCGGGCTTTACTCCAGCATCAATACCTAAAAAACATAAGCAGAAGAAGGTTGGTTTGTTTATCCCCTTGACCACCATCAATCAATACATGTTCATTTAAGATCCAGATTACCTTTTGCTATTTCAGAAGCCAGAGTTGGCACGTATATTCCAGCATAAGACTCTCCAGATATGTAAAATTGGTTCGTGAGGAACTCCGGGTAGATCTCAAACCACTAGCAAGAGCATCAGTTAGTAGAAACCATAAACGAGCTAGGACATAGCTAGCAGTAAATTTATGTAATGCTACCTTGAGGAGAAACGAATGGGTATCGGATGCAGTCTTTAAGTCCCCTGTGTCATAGTCAGCTTTATCGTTCGAGTAAGATAATCCAACACCAACAGGAGCATCCAGATATATTATATTGGAAACCTGGAAGAATTTCAAATCATAATGAGTGACTAATGAAATGTAAGCATATGATAAAAGTAGAATCAACACAAATAATAACCTTTGACCAACTGTATGGATTGTTATGCAGAATAGGCAAGCTATCATTTGTCTTTCCCGCCTCAAAATTAAAAGGTCCTGCAATGTATACAACACAAGAATCAACTGTTACATGAATTGTTAACATTATTCTTTAAAATTATAAACATTTATAAAAGAATCAAGTCCTTAATCTGATTGAATAGTTCGATTAGAATATTATCATCTACTCAGAAAATGAGTCTTAACCATCACAATGATAAATCAAGTTTAAAACTATTATGCTGGTTCAATTCTTTATTTTAAAAAAATATATAAATTAGACCTTAATTGATCTACGACAACATCAATATGCATATCTTTTCATAAGTAAAATTTTATTAATAGAAAATAACTACAAATAATAATTTATCATACTAATTTTGATGAGAGAACAATAGTAATACTACTTGTGAGATTCATTCCATAAGTTGTACACACACGTTAACAGATTTTGGGTCCCTTTTTCTAGATCAATTCGTTATCTAACAAAATTTCTTTCCTTTTATTGTAACAAAAAATAATTTCTTTTAAAAATATATTTAAATATAAGAAAAATATACAAATTTATTGATAAAAAGTGGGAGCCAAAAGCTAGGCTTTACAAAGCCGGCTCCGTGTATACAACAAAAACAACAACATAAATTTCACAAGTCAAATCTGGAGAGGGCTGATTAAAACTCGTTCATTTATTAGTTCAATCCATCAAAATTTAAACTGATATCTATCCCTGATAATCTATAAAAAAATCTAGTCAAAATATTTTAATCCGCCCAAATTCTGCCCAACGCATAAGTAGAAGTAGAGTTGTTACCATGCTCATACACAAAGCCATCAAAGCTTGAACAGCCAGGTCCACCATTAAGCCAAAGAACAACTGGATCCTTTGATGGATTTCTTTCAGATTCAACAAAGTAGTAATACAAATTCTTGCCATGACTTTCATTTATATCAACATACCTGAAAATCCATTTAAAAAAATATTCAAAAAAAGGAAGAAAAATCAATATAAAGTTTACATCTTTTTATCAAAAAAACACAAAAAGAATACATACCCAGCATAATGTTTTGAGTTAAAAGTGCCATTGAATCCAGGGAGTTGAGTGACCAGTGCACTCTGAGGTGCCCCTTCTGTTACCAAAAACAAAAATGCCAAGAATGTTAAGACTATATTATACTGTAAAAAAATGTTTTTTCTTGCCATTTTGGTGGATTAAAATTCAGAGTTCTTTTATATTTTCCCTAAAACAACACAAATGATGGGGTTTTATAGTTTGAGAAAATGAAATGTGATATCATTATAATAACTATTCCATCAATTTTTGCTTATGACCAAGATTAATGTAATCTATTTTTGTCTTCCAAATATAAATATGTCATTTATTTATTTATTTTCCTAATAAAGAATAGATTCGTCAAAAAGGGTCAGCTCAGATCCATCCCGTCTAAATTTCCCAAGAAACTTGATGGGTTAAGACAGGCTGACGGCCTTGAAGTGGCGAACCCCAACCAATCCTAAAAAAGGCCATGGGTTGGAGCGGATTAGCCCTTCTTCATTTTTTTATGATTTTTTTTCCAATAAAAATTCAACCTTAAAATTCTGCCAATATATTAAATTCTTTTAAGGGACGCGAAATGACCAACATTTAGAGTATATTATGTAATATAGCTATAGTTTTGATTATTTTTAATCCGTGGCCACACTTTCGCGAAATTTTGCTATTTGGTTTTCTAATTGTATAAATTCAGAATTTGTCTAATTCGATCCCTGATGGTATAAATTCAGAATTTGTACAATTCAGTTTCTGATTGTATAAATCCAGAATTTGTATATGTTTACACTAGCTATTTGTATACGATTTATGAAAAATCATTATAAATTACCGTATTTATATATTGGCAAGCGAAATATACAAACGGAATTCTGAAAAATTTCTAATGTATAATACAAAATTTTTGTTTAGATTTTTGTAATGCTTGACTGAGAAATTGCCTAAAAAGGTCTCTTATATTTGAGGGGTATTTTATCAACTTGTGTACTTAGATTTTGTAATGTTTGACTGGGAAAATGACAAAGTGAAAGTCTCTTACATTTGAAAAACAAGTTTATTGTACTTCAATTATGCATTTTATACTAGATCAAAAATGATCTTTAGCGGCAATTAATTAACGATAATAGTTTAATTGTCGTTAAATATATATTTTTAGCAGCAATTAACACTCTTTATATATGTCCCTAAAGCCTTTAACGACATTGGATCTAATGACACTTAACTAATGTCACTAAAGATTTTAGCACTCTTTATTAATGTGTCTTTTTATTGCCGCTAAAAATTATTTTTGTTGTAGTATTAATTACATTACTTAATTAACCACACATTATATTATGTATGTGGATAAAATGTATCTTGGGTGGATACATATATTTGAAAGCATCAGATACATGTATTCGATGTCTGGATTCTGATAGAAATACTAATATTGAAACAAACGTGAGAGATTTGCTTTGATCCTTTAAATTTGTCAAAAAATAACAAAAATGGTCTCTTATATTTGAGAAAAGGTTCAAAATAATTTCTACAACTTAATAATTTTGATCCTTCAAATTTATCATAAATTAACAAAAAAATATACTTTATGTTCGAAGATACAAAATAGTCTCTCAAGTACGTACTTCTCCAGCCACAAAAATCTCATGGAATATGAAATACCAATAAACAATAAAAAAAAAAAACCTTTTTTTTTGTGTCTAATTAAATTACGTCGCAGAGATTGCATTTTAAGCTTTGTTTGTTTGTAATTGGTAAAATTTGTGAAATCATTTAGCTTTTTGGTTTTATTTCACATCTACTTAATCAACAAGATAACAATAATATCATACCCAGTGTAATCCCTTAAGTAGGGTCTGAAGAGGGTAGAATGTAGGTAAATCTTACATCCACCTTTGTGGGATAGAAATATTGTTTTCGATAGATACTCGGCTGATCAAAGCAACATAATAGTGTAAAAAGGTATCATGCAATTGGACAAAGCAAATGTTTTAATTTCTTATTGCAGACTGGAATATTACATGGTAAAAATCCAATATCATTCTCCCTTCTTTTCTCCTGTTTAAAGGAGAAATAAAAATCTCTGAAATAATTGGACTTAACAATGTCTACTAATTTAGTCTTCATTATTCATATCTTCTTGCCCTCTAGCCACCGGGCGTAGAACGCCAACGCCTCTCGTGGTTTGTACTCAGGCACGGTGTGTCCAGATCCCTGAAGATTTCGGAAATCAATCAATTAAATCAAAGAAAAAAATATACATAATATGAAAAATATTTCTTTGATATGAACATACCTTAATAGTCAGAAAACTGAGGTTGTTGGCATAACCTTGTGTGTAACTGCACAAAAGATTGAAGAATTACAACACATTATAGAAGTTAAACAACATGAAGAGGATTTAGAAGGTGAAAACGCAAACATACCCTGCAACTTGTTCGTTCACATACCAAGGCCTCCATTTATCCAAGATCGGATATCCAAGTGAACTTGTCCATTTTTCTGAACCAGTGTGTGGTACACACATATCGTGATCCCCACTGCAACAAGCAAATATGTATCTTAGTCAATGTCTATTGGTGTTTTACACGAGTAATACAGGAGGATGGAAAAATGAATAATAAGAGACTCAGTAATCTATTGGACCTGTATATGAGTGCTCGATATCCTCGAGTTGTGAGGTTTTTGTGATACGGAATCATGCTTCCAGCATCATGACTGAAAGTTATGCTGTCTGTGCATAGCTCCCAGGGACCTATGACCGTTGTCTGTTGGACCATAGGATTGAGCCATAAATTACCAACTTAATTTTTTTGTTTTGGTTTTTGCAGTTATATCTTAAAGTTAGTACAAGATGAGAAAATTATATCTTACTTGTTCAGCATGAATTGCTTTACGAACATCTTCATTGTTTAGCCACACACTAGACACACGATCGTCCTGCATATTTCATTTCAGATTATGTGTCTGTTGAAGAGAACAAACAAAAAATGAAGAGAGAGTGACTTACAGTGCAAGGGACGGTTATCTCATTGTGAAGCTCCGGCCAAGTTGGGACAATTCCCTCTCTTACTGGAGCTTTAAAAGGCCAAGCACGGCCAAACATTCTCTTTCTGATAGGAAGAGGCCTTTCTGTCTCACCTAGTTTACGAAAGCTCATTGGCAATCTTGAGTTATCATTGGTGATTGCACTAGGTTCGGTGTTGTGGTAACACGGTTCTAGAACGTCATACACGTTTAGATCATTAACTTCCTGCAATAGGCAAAAAAAGTGCATTTGGACCAATAAACCAGAACAATGAATTGCTTATTGTTCATGTCGCGACAAAATGAATCAAGTATCACAGAATAACACCTAACCTGATCAATTTCATTAAGCTTGTCTTTACAATTCTGACTCCCTGGTTCGTAGAAATTTCCATGGCACGCGACAGTGACTTCCTGAGAATGTAAAGGAATAATCAGAGACCAGTTGCTAATATATTGGAGTTGTAAATGTACAAACATAGCTTAACATTTGTTTCGTAACATCTTTTTTGGCGGATTTGAATTCTAAAAAAGTTCAGAAGTCAAATGATTCAAGCACAAGAAGAAGCAAATACCTCGAATAATTTATCTGAAATGAGGCCCATACCATGTTGAAATGGAACAAGAGCATTACCGTCTATTTTCTCATCGGTCACGCCATTTCCCACCATGTAACCCTGTGCAATAGAACATAAAGATTAGTTTACAGCCCAGACAACTAGTTAACGCGTAAAAATCTTGAAACGTATATACCTTGAAGTTGATTGCAGGCTTTACTCCAGCATCAATACCTAAAAAACATAAGTAGCAGAAGGTTAGTTTGTTTATCCCCTGCCTAGCACCAACCAATACATGTTCATTTATGATCCAGATTACCTTTTGCTACTTCAGAAGCCAGAGTTGGCACATATATTCCAGCATAAGACTCTCCAGTTATGTAAAATGGATTCATGAGGAACTCCGGGTAGATCTCAAACCACTATCAAAAGCATCATTTAGCAGAACAACAAATGAATCAGTACATAGCTAGCGTAAAACTAGTAAATTTATATAGTTTTACCTTGAGGAGAAACGAATGGGTATCGGATGCAGTCTTTAAATCTCCTGTCTCATAGTCAGATTTATTTTTCGAGTAAGATAATCCAACACCAACAGGAGAGTCCAGATATATTATATTGGAAACCTGGATGAAGCAAATCATAATGAGTGACTAATGAAATATAAGCATATGATAAAAGTAGAATTAACACAAATAATAACCTTTGACCAACTGTATAAATTGTTATGCAGAATAGGCAAGCTACCATTTGTCCTTCCCAACTCAAAATTGAAAGGTCCTGCAATGTATAGAACAAGAGAATCAGCTGTTACATGACCTGTTAACATTAATCCGCCCAAATTCAGCCCAACGCGTAAGTAGAAGTAGAGTTGTTACCATGCTCATAGACAAAGCCATCAAAGCTTGAACAGCCAGGTCCACCATTAAGCCAAAGAACAACTGGATCCTTTGATGGGTTTTTTTCAGATTCAACAAAGTAGTAGTACATATTCTTGCCATGACTTTCATCTATATTAACATACCTGAAAACCCATTTCAAGATATATTCAAAAAAATTACAAAAATCAAGATAAAGTTTATATCTTTTTATCAAAAAAAAAAATACAAACCCAGCATAATGTTTTGACTGAAATTTGCCAGTGAAGCCAGGGAGTTGAGTTACCAGTGCACTCTGAGGTGCCCCTTCTGTTAACAAAAACAAAAATACCAAGAATGTTAAAACTATATAACACTGTAAAAATTTGATTTTTATTGCCATGTTTGGTGTATCAAGATTCTTAAGAGACAAGAATTTTTTGATGGGGTTTTTATAGTTTGAGAAAATGAAGTGAAACATCATTATAATAACTACTCAATCAATTTTTGCTTTTAAGTCAAGATTAATTTAATCTAGTTTTCAATATACAGTTAAAAGTCAAATTATAGAGGAAATTGGCAATTATCTAATACTTATATAGTTTAATGTTCTTTAATATCTGATAAGTTTGTATTTTATCAACTTATGATCTTAGGTCTTTGTAATGTTTGACTGATAAAATTACAAAAAAAAAGTCTCTTATATTTAAGAGCAGGTCTTAAATAGTCCATTGAATATATAAACTTAACAGTTTTAGTCAAATTTATGATTTGAAGTTTACGTACGTGATATACAGCCGAATCTATTGATCATTTGAGTTACCGGATTCAAATTTAAAATTAATACATATTTAGTAGATTTCTTTAACACGTAGAAATTGATATGAACATGCTTTAACAGACAGAAGATAAATTGGATAAACAGAGAAATTATCATTTCTTATTGGATAAATATAAATATTCAAATACATGGTAAAAATCCAATATTCTTCTCCCTTCTTTTCTCTTTTATATAAAATTCACCTGTTAAAGAGTACTCATAAGGAAAAAGAAAAAATCTCTCTTGAATCTCTGAAATAATTGGACTTAATGTCTGCTAATTCAGTCTTCATCATATGTTCTTGCCCTCTAGCCACCGGGAATAGAACGCCAATGCCTCTCGTGGTTTGTACTCTGGCACGGTGTGTCCAGATCCCTGAAGATATCGGAAATCAATCCATTAAATCAAAGAGAGAAAAAAAATAGAAAAATGAAAAATTTCTTGATATGAACATACCTTAATAGTGATAAAAATGAGGTTGTTGTCATAACCTTGTATGTAACTGCAGAAAAGATTTAACCATTTAAAATGGATTTTACAGAGTTGCAACACATTAGAGAAGTTAAACATGAACAGGATTTAGAAGGTGAAAATGCGAACATACCCTGCAACTTGTTCATTCACATACCAAGGCCTCCATTTATCCACGATTGGATATCCAAGTGATCTTGTCCATTTTTCTGAACCAGTGAATGGTACACACATATCGTGATCCCCACTGCAAGAAACAAAAAGATGAACATAATCGTTCTGGTTATAGCATAAAAAAAGATCTCAGATAATTTGTGTGTGATCAGGTACATGCTCACTAACAACATTTACCTTAGGCAGCCTGCTACATGAGAATAGTGGAAGAACATGTTATATAGTAAGGGTTGGAAGTTGGTTTGATAGGGAAAACATCGCATCAAAATTCAAAGTAGTATATAGAAAATCATGTCAAACAATTTAAGACGTCACCAAAATGGAAAGAGTGTCATATAAGATGGGACATAGGAGTAACTGCTACAGATCTACTAGTAGCGCATATGTAGACAATTGTCTTTATTTTTTTTTGAGGACTAGTGTACCATGGTAATCATTGACAAGTCTTTACATTTACACAGCGCATTTAAACTGGAGCATGAGAAACCATAGATGAGGTCAGATTCGTATCATTTGTATCTTTGTTTTCATGTCTCCACAGTATGTAACATCGACCTGCTATCTGGTAAGAGATAGTTGCAAAACTTCAAACATTGTTTTTAGGCCTAAGTCATCCACGGCCCCTTAAAGTTGTCCACATATTTCAATTAGACACTTCAACAGACCTTGTTTCCTATTATACACTCTAATTTTAAAAAATAAATACCTATTGAACATTTTTCTAACACTCGGTCAAAAGAAAAGGTGCATGTAATACACATGCACATGATGTGGCAAACTAGCAAATCAAATAAAGCCACGTGGCATTTTAATTTAAAATAATTATAAATTTTAGTTTTGAATATAAACAAAACAAAATCTAAAAAGAAAAGATTCAACTGAAGGAAAAAAAATTATACATCCGTCACCCCACCCCCCGCATCACCACCCCAAATCTTTTCCTTTCTTCTCTTTTCCTAACACTGACTATTGTCCACCATTGTTATTTATTGAAGCTTTTGAAGTTTTAGGGAAAAATCCCTTACCGTGACTATTGACCATCATTCTTTCTTATTTCCATTTCATTTGATAGTATTTTTTTAAAAGATCTGTTCTTCCTTTGTTGATTTTGATTTTAATTTTTTTTATTTTTGCTTTAATTTGTGGGGAAGCAGGGGCGTGGGTCGGGGCGGTGTGTGAGGGGGGAGGGTGAAGAAGATGTTGATGGTGCTCTTCATTATCTTCCGGCAAAGAAGACGTAGATGATAATCTCCATTTTTTCCGACAAAGAAATGTGAATGATTGTCTTAATTGTTTTTGGCAAAAAAGATGACAGAAAGTAGTTCTACTGCAAAATTAATAATACAATGATAAAAAGATTAAAAAAAATAACAGAAAATGACGGAAATTTCCTTTTGAAAAATTGGTGGTGAAGTGTTATAAAGATACAGTTGCAGCCTTGTAGCAGATGGTGCGGTATTGAAAGAGAGGAAAGAGAAAAAGATTGTTAAAGGTTTTTATTTTTAAAAAAAAACTGAAAAGGAAAAGAGAAAATATTGAAATATTTTATCTCCCGCGCTCACCAAAGTGTGAATTTCACTTTTTGTGCCACATCAGCATAAAGTGTCTAAGTGGTTCAAATTCTACTCGGTAGAAGTGTTTGATAGGTACAAGTCCTAGTTGAGGTGTCCAAGTGAATTATGCGGATAACTTTAAGAGACCAGAGATGACTTAGGATTGGTGTTATTTCATGAGTAGTGTGTACTTAATATGGGGGGCTATCGTATTCGAGAAACCAAGTAGTTTTATAATCCCAATAAGTATGTGCTTTAGGAATTTGGACAATAGAATATACATGGAATGCACAGGACAACCAGTTTTCTCTCTGTAGGTGTTTTACATAATAATACATGAGTAATTCCAAAGAAAGAAAAAAAATGCATAGAGAGCAGTTAGAGACTTAGTAATCTATTGAACCTGTATATGAGTGCCCGATATCCCCGAGCTGTGAGGTTTTTGTGATACGGAATCATGCTTCCAGAATCATGACTTAGACCTATTTTGGCTGTGCATGTCTCCCAGGGGCCTATCACCGTTGTCTGTTGGATCATAGGATTGAACCATAAATCACCAACTTTATTTTTTTTGTTTTGGTTTTTGCAGTAAAGGTAAATCATCATCTTTAAAGCTGGTACAAGACCAGAAAATTGTAACTTACTTGTTCAGCATGAATTGCTTTACGAACGTCTTCATTGTTTAGCCATGCAGTAGCAACACGATCATCCTGCATATTTCATTTCAGATTATGTGTCTGTTGAAGATTAAACCGCCATGATGCTAAAAGAGTCAGAGGTAAGGAAATCCACTCCATTAAAGAGGTCACGAAAGGATAAGTGAGGGTTCCAAAATAAGAAAGTCCTTGAGAAGCTTCAAAAGCAAGAAATGAATTCCTCAAAGAGGGAACAAATTAAGTTGAAAGAACTTAAAATTTACAACAGTTGAACAATAGAATAAGTGCATAAGAATGCTTAAAAGATAAACAGGATGCATAGCTAGAGCCATTGACATGTTTTGATATAAAATTAGTTAAGTTGGGAATTCAATGGAGAACCATTATTATAGAACAAACAAAAGGAAACACAAAATCAAGAGTGACTTACAGTGCAAGGGACATCTAAACCATTGAGAATTTCCGGCCAAGTTGGGACATGTCCCGCTCTTACTGGAGCTTTAAAAGGCCATGCACGGCCAAACATTCTTTTTCTGACAGGAAGAGGCCTTTCTGTCTCACCTAGTTTACGAAAGCTCATGGGCAATCTTGAGTTAACAGTGGTAATTACACTAGGTTCTTTGCTGTGGTAACACGGTTCTAGAATGTCATAGATGTTTAGACCATTAACTACCTGCAATAGGCGAAAAGGTAAATTTGGGTCAATAAAGCAGTGCAACGAATTGCTGTCTCGACTAAATGTGTCAAGTATGAAGTATGACAGAATAACACCTTACCTGATCAATTCTATTGAGCTTGTCTGAACAATTACTACCCGCTGGTTCGTAGAAATTTCCATGGCATGCAACAGTAGCTTCCTGAGCATGAAAAAGAATAATCAGAGACCAGTTGCTAATAGACAAAGAGGCAATGATTATGTTTTTGCTGATATATTGGAGTGGTAGATGTATACACATAGCTTGACATTTGTTTTGTAACATCTTTTTTGGCGGATTAAAACTGATCACTATCTTCTGGCAATTTCATTTATGTTTGACAAACCTTCTCATATATACCAGAAGTTAGTAAGGCTCCAATGTGTTATGCTACAATAATTTGGAACATGTCCTAATTAAAAGCATTAGAGGCTTCAAACATCAGCTTTTGCCAGCTATGACTTCCAGAAATCTAAAACAGTTCAGAAGTCAAATGATTCAAGCACTAAAAAATCAAACAAGAAGAAGCAATTACCTCGTATAAATCATCTGAAATGAGGCCCATACCATGTTGAAATGGAACAAGAGCATTACCGTCTATTATCTCATCTGTCACGCCATTTCCAACCATGTAACCCTGTGTGCAATAGAATGTTAAGAGTTTACAGCCCAAACAACTAGTTAACAGGTGAAAATCTTGAAATGGTATATACCTTGAAGTTGATAGCGGGCGTTACTCCAGCATCAATACCTAAAAGACATAAGCAGAAGAAGGTTAGTTTGTTTATCCCACCACACCAACCAATACATGTTTATTTAAGATTCAGATTACCTTTTACTACTTCGTAAGACAAAGTTGGCACATATATTCCTGCATAAGACTCTCCAGATATGTAAAATGGGTTCATGAGGAACTCCGGGTAGATCTCAAACCACTAGAAAGAGCATCATTTAGTAGAACAACAAATGATTTAGGACATAGTTAGCATAAAACTAGTAAATTTAACTATCAACTCAAGTTTATGTAATATTACCTTGAGGAGAAACGAATGGGTATCAGATGCAGTCTTTAAGTCTCCTGTCACATAGTCAGATTTATTTTTCGAGTAAGATAATCCAACACCAACAGGAGAATCCAGATATATTACACTGGAAACCTGGAAAAATCAAATCATAATGAGTGCCTAGTGAAATGCAAGCATATGATAAAGTAGAATTAACACAAATAATAACCTTTGACCAACTGTATGGATTGTTATGCAGAGAAGGCAGGCTAGTACTTGGATTTCCCAACTCAAAATTAAAAGGTCCTGCAATGTAAAGAAATACCCTTCCTTATTATAAAAAAACAACAACAAAATATGTAAAAGAAATCCTTTGTTTATGATGAATAAGAATAGCAACTGCATCTCTATGGACTACATTTCCAACTAACATCTTTTCCTTGAGCTGGTTAAAAGAATTTTCAAATCTGTCAAGGAAGAAATCAACATTTTATTAAAAAGCTTTCAACTTTTATACATTGAATGTGTAAAAAAAGCATTTTTACACTAGCAGATCACTTAAAGATAACTACAAGCAGGGGCGGAGCCACCTTGTACTAAGGGGGTTCGGATGAACCCCCTTCGACGGAAAATTATACTATCTATACATGGTTAAAATAATTTTTTATATATATTTAGTAGATGTTGAACCCACTTCGACTACTCCGTGTGTCTATTTCTATAAATTTTGAACCCCTTATTGAAAATCCTGGTTCCGCCACTGACTACAAGTATCAGTTAATAACTATCAAATGACAATAAAAAAAGGCAATTCGATGCACGAAACATCCCACTTTAGCAGGGTTTGTACTCTAATGCAAGCATTAGTGGTTGCTTCCATAAAAAGCGAGACTACTAACATGAAGAATAAGAGAGGTTATCAACTACAACATGTGAAAATACACTTATAATGTAAAGATTCTTTACCCCAAAGATAAACCAAACGTGCTATTAGTCCCTCACTCTATGTACAACTGTAAAAACAAAAGGAGATCTACATCTACTATAAAAATAAAAAAGTCAACCTTGTACATATAATGTAATTTTCCGACAGAAGGGTTGTTACCATGCTCATAGACAAAGCCATCAAAGCTTGAACAGCCAGGTCCACCATTAAGCCAAAGAACAACTGGATCCTTTGATGGATTTCTTTCAGATTCAACAAAGTAGTAATACAAATTCTTGCCATGACTTTCATCTATATTAACATACCTGAAAACCCATTTTCAAGAAACATTCAGAAAAGTACTAAATCAACATAAAGTTGAGATCTTTTTATCAAAAAAACACAAGAAGAATACAAACCCAGCATAATGTTTTGAGTGAAAAATGCCATTGAAGCCAGGGATTTGAGTTACCAGTGCACTCTGAGGTGCCCCTTCTGTTACCAAAAACAAAAATGTCAAGAAACTAGTAATTAACAGTATATTATAGTGTAAAATAAAGTTTTTTCTTGCCATGTTTGGTATATCAAGATTCTGAATTTTTTGATGGGTTTTATAGTTTGAGAAAATAATTATACTTGCTTTTAAGGCAAGATTGGGAGAAACTGATAGAATATAAGGTTTTCAAAATACAGTAAATTAGTTATTATATGGTTGTTATTTAATACCAAATTGGTATATTATAATTGAATTATCTTACCAAGAAAAAAGATAATACTATAAATGAACTCACATGCTTATGCTGGTATGACTTTTCTAACGGAAAATACTCTGTTGTTTAATCATTGTTTTTGTTGAAACTTTTATGGCATTTGTTATTCTATAGCTTCCTATATACTCATCAAGTTTATAAGTTTTGAATTTTAGAAAAAACACATTATTAAATAAATTATACATATATATAGTACGGATAGTAAGTTCCTAATCTATAAGAAAAATGGTAATTCCGTTCATATTATTTTATTTATTGGCTTTATATTTAAAAATAATAATAAACACATTTTATAATTTTATTTTACCATTTTATTTTAATCTTAATATCTTTTTAAAAAATCTCATAATATCTTTAATATCACAAATAAAAAAACTATATTTATATATTTTGTGTCTAATTAAATTGCAATTATTGATGCTATACATTTTCATATAATAAAAGCTCCCACCTACTATACTTTTTTTCTTTTTTAAAGCAAAAAGCTCATTTTGCTGTTAGATTATAAATTTATTCAAAGTCTGATAAAAAGGGTGACTGTACATACCACATCAAACTAGTTTTTTTTTCTTCATTTTCTTTGTAACAATTCCACTAAACAAAATATTTTAAAGATCATTGATACTCGGCTTCATATAAAGTAGTTATGGCATATATGATACAGTGTTGTCAAATTGGTTAGATCATTATTTATTTGAAGATATTATTTTTACAGATATTTGACCTAACCAAGATAGTATGAATCATCTCAGCTTTAATTATGATGGGTGACTATGGAAAATCAGTTTCAAGTCACTGCCTATGAAAAATTCCGACTATGCCTAATCATCATAATATTCATAATCGAGATTGATAGATGAATAGAGGAGTCCAACCACTATCATTATTGGTTCGCCTTATAATTTTTTTAAAAGTTTTGAAAATATTTTTGTTCATTTGTAGTACGTAAATAACAGGAATTTCAGAGGAGAAAGAAAAGTTGATTAACGACAATGTTATAACAATAATATCCATTATACAACAATTTTTGTGTAATTCATAACAACCAGAGGACGATGTGACACGCCTATTTTAATATTGGTACTTAAAATTAATCACAATAACAAATCCTATCTTTATTTGTAGCTTTTTTTTTTAACATAGTACGAACAATCTCTTCACACTGAATATGCGGAATCATTTAGCTTTTTGGTTTTAGTTCACCCCTACTTATTCAACATGACAACGACAACAACATGATACTCAATAAAATTTCATAAATGAGGTCCGAGGAGGAAAAATATAATAAATCTTTCCCCTACTTTTCAAGGGATAGAAATGTTGTTTTCGATTAACGATGTGTTCAAATAGTTGTTGATGAGCTTGAATAAGTGTGGGAGATGAATAGTGGAGTGAAATAATTAATATGAGCATGCATGCCTCAACAGTCACAAGGTACATTGGATAACATACAAATACTTATTTCTTATTGCAGACTGAAATACATGATAAAAATCCAATATTATCTCTGAAATAATTGGACTTAATGTCTACAAATTCAGTCTTCATTATTCATATTATTTTTGCCCTCTAGCCACCGGGCATGTCTTCCAATTCAATCTTCATTATTCCTATTATCATATCTTCTTGCCCTCTAGCCAGCGGGTGTAGAACGCCAACGCCTCTTGTGGTTTGTACTCTGGTACCGTGTGTCCAGATCCCTGAAGATATCGGAAATCAATTTAGATCAAAGAAACGGAAAAAACAGAAAAATTAAAGTTTTTCATGATATGAACATACCTTAATAGTCAAAAAAATGAGGTTGTTGTCATAACCTTGTATGAAACTGCACAAAAGATTCAAGCATTTAAAATGGATTTAGAATTGCAACACATTATAGAAGTTAAACAACCTGAAGAAGAGGATTTTAGAAGGTGAAAACGCGAACATACCCTGCAACTTGTTCATTCACATACCAAGGCCTCCATTCATCCACGATCGGATATCCAAGAGATCTTGTCCATACTGCTGAACCAGTGAATGGAACACACATATCGTGATCTCCACTGCAAGAAATTCCAAAAAATGAACATAATCATTCTGGTTATAGCATCAAAAAAAAGATCTCGGATAATTAGCAGGTACATGCTCACTAAACATACGAGAAATTAAAGAGGACATAGAGACAAGTTAGAGACTTAGTAATCTATTGAACCTGAATATGATTGCCCGATAGCCCCGAGCTGTGAGATTTTTGTGATACGGAATCATGCTTCCAGAATCATGATAAAGATATATTTTGTCTGTGCATAGCTCCCAGGGACCTATCACAGTTGACTGTTGATTGTACCATAGGATTGAACCATAAATCACCAACTCTGTTTTTTTTATTAAAGGTAAAGATGAGAAAATTGTATCTTACTGGTTCAGCATGAATTGCTTTACGAACATCTGCATTGTTGAGCCACAGAGTAGCAACACGATCATCCTGCATATTTCATTTCAGATTAAACCGGCATGATGATAAAAGAATTACAGATAAGGAAATTTACAACAGTTGGACAATAGAATAAGTGCATAAGAATATTTAAAAGATAAACAGGATGCAATCGACATGTTTTGATATAAAATTAGTTAAGTTGGGAATTCAACGGAGAACGATTAGAGAACAAACAAAAAATGAAGAGTGACTTACAGTGCAAGGGACTTCTACACTATTGAGAATCTCCGGCCAAGTTGGGACATGTCCCGCTCTTACTGGAGCTTTATAAGGCCATGCACGGCCAAACATTCTTTTTCTAACAGGAAGAGGCCTTTCTGTCTCACCTAGTTTACGAAAGCTCATAGGCAATCTTGAGTTACCAGTGGTAATTACACTAGGTTCTTTGCTGTGGTAACATGGCTCTAGAATGTTATAAACGTTTAGATCATAAACTACCTGCAATAGGCAAAAAGGTGAATTTGGGTTAATAAAGCATAGCAATCAAATGCTGTTCAAGTATGACAGAATAATTAACACCTTAATTACCTGATCAATTTTATTAAGCACTTCTGAACAATTACTATCCGTTGGTTTGTAGAAATTTCCATGGCATGCAGCAATAGCTTCCTGAGCATGAAAAAGAATAATCAGAGACCAGTTGCTAATAGACAATGAGGCAATAATTATGTTTTTGCTGATATATATATTGGAGTGGTAGATGTATACACATAGCTTAAGATTAACATCTTTTTGGCCGATTAGAATTGATCACTATCTTCTTACAATTTCATCTATGTTTGACAGATGTATTCCAGAAACTTTTAAGGCTCCAATATGTGTTATGCTACAATAATTTGGAACATGTCCTAATTAAAAGCATTAGAGACTTCAAAGCATCATCTTTTGCTAGCTATATATGACTTCCAGAAATCAAAAACAGTTTGGGAAGTCAAATGATTCAAGCACTAAAAAATCATACAAACAACAAGAAGAAAATACCTCATATAAGTCATCTGAAATGAGGCCCATACCATGTTGAAATGGAACAAGAGCATTAGCGTCTATTATCTCATCTGTCACGCCATTTCCCACCATGTAACCCTGTGTGTAATAGAATGTTAAGAGCTTACAGCCCAAACAACTAGTTAACATGTGAAAATCTTGAAATGTATTATACCTTAAAGTTGATAGCAGGAGTTACTCCAGCATCAATACCTAAAAGACAGAGGTAGCAGAATGTTAGCTTGTTTATCCCCTGCCTAGCACCAACCAATACATGTTCATTCATGATCCAGATTACCTTTTACTACTTCAGAAGCCAGAGTTGGCACGTAAATTCCAGCATAAGACTCTCCAGATATGTAAAATGGGTTCGTGAGGAACTCCTGATAGATCTCAAACCACTAGAGGGAGAGAGAGCATCATTTAGTTGAACCATGAACGAGTTAGAAGAACAAAGAAATAAATGAATTTTATTATACGGAACAACTATAAAGAACTCCACCGGTGTAAGCTGCTCACATTGCAGTAGGTTGATTGCTAGCGTAAAACAATTGTAAATATAAGTATCGAATCAAGTTTATGTAGTTACCTTGAGGAGAAATGAGTGGCTATCAGATGCAGTCTTTAAGTCTCTTGTCACGTAGTCAGATTTATTGTTCGAGTAAGACAATCCAACGCCAACAGGAGAGTCCAGATATATTACACTGGAAACCTGGAAGAATCAAATAATAATGAGTGGCTAATGAAATGTAAGCATATGATAAAAGTAGAATTAACACAAATAATAACCTTAGACCAACTGTATGGATTGTTATGCAGAGAAGGCAGGCTACCACTTGGCTTTCCAAAATCAAAATTAAAAGGCCCTGCAATGTAAAGAAATACCCTTCCTTATTATAAGTAAAAAACAAGAAATATGATGAATAAGAATAGCAACTGCATCTCTATGGACTACATTTCCACATCTCACCCCAGCCTAAGGGATGCGATGTAGACAGTCTACTCTTTAAGTCTAATACAAACGCTAGTGTCTGCTTCCACAAAAAAATGGAACTACTAACATGAAGAATAAGGAAGGTTATCGACTACAACATGTGAAAATACACTTATAATGTAAAGATTAACCAAACGCGCTATTAGTCCCTCACTCTATGTTTGCAACAACAACAGTAAAAACAGTGGTGGAGACAGAATTTTCACAAAAGGAGATCTTCATCTACTATATGTACGCAAATAGAATTCAACCTCGTACATATAATGTAATTTTCCAACAAAGGGGTTGTTACGTTGCGTACCATGCTCATAGACAAAGCCATCAAAGCTTGAACAACCAGGTCCTCCATTAAGCCAAAGAACAACTGGATCATTTGATGGGTCTCTTTCAGATTCAACAAAGTAGTAATACAAATTCTTGCCATGACTTTCATCTATATTAACATACCTGAAAACCCGATTTCAAGAAACATTCAGAAAAATACAAAAATCAAGATAAAGTTGAGATCTTTTTATCAAAAAACACAAAAAGAATACAAACCCAGCATAATGTTTTGAGTTAAAAGTGCCATTGAAGCCAGGGAGCTCAGTTACCAGTGCACTCTGAGGTGCCCCTTCTGTTACCAAAAACAAAAATGCCAACAAACTAATTAACAGTATATTATAGTGTAAAACAAAGTTTTTTTTTGCCATGTTTGGTAATATGAAGATTCTGAATTCTTTCATGGGTTTTTATAGCATCATACTAATAACTAGTCCATCAACTTTTGCTTATAAGGCAAGATTAGGAGAAAGTGACAGAAGATAAGGTATTCAAAATATAGTTAGAGTCTGTTTGACAAGTGTTGTAGTCAGGCGAAAAACACTTATTTTGAGAAAAAAACATTTTTTTAAAACTGTTTTTAAAGAAAATTAGTATTATTCAAGACTATCTCTTTTATATATAAATATTTATTAATATATCCCTTATTAATTAATTAATATATCTCATTAGTTATTGTATAGCAAATAATTCCTTGTATATTCTTTGATTCCGAAGAAAAAGCAGAATTAGAATTTTAAGTTTATAAGTTTTGAATTTTAGAAAAGATAGTATATTGAATAAATAAAACATATAAATTTAATGATTTTTAAAGATAAATATAAAGTAGGAACCAAACCTATTTAACATATAAGCAAAATTGTAATTCCATCCCTATTTTTCTCCATTCAATTCATTCTATATTTGGTATTACACTAAATAAGGATGTATGTGAAGTTGATGAATCTTATTAATTAACTTATCACATGTTGAAAATTCAAATTGGTCCTAAAAGATAAAAGTGGGAAATGGCCAAAAAGGAATGGCACAACAGAAAGTTGCCACAAAATTGGGACATCCAATAATAAAACAAGAATAACAATAAAGAACCACTAACAAAACGCACATTTAAAAATATACGAAATACATCGACCACTTCTTAACTTTTATCTCTAAGAGATGGCATTTAAAAAGTATGTGGAGTACATCCATCATTTCTTAAATTTTATCTCCAAATTTACTTAGATTTTTTAACAGGATGTTTGGTCGGAAAATATTTAAAAAATATATTTTATTTAGAATTTTTAAAATTGAAATTGAAGTTATGTTTGATCATATTTTTGATATAAGTGTCAAAAATACACCTAAATTATCCCTACTTTTTTTAAGTTTCATACCTAAACAGACTCTCAATGGTTTAGATATGAAACCTAAAAAAATGGAAAAAATTTAGGTGTTTTTTTACCCTTTTCTCTTTAGAAAAAGTATAATATTGAATAAATTATACATATATATATAGTATGGATCATAAGTTCCTAACGATCTTAACCTAAAGTAACAATCATCAAATTAATGAACAAATACAAGTATTTAATTCACTAAAAACGACGAATTACTTAAACATTATATGAATATAAGCACTATCATTACAACTGCACTCGACGAGGTGTCATATTTTAAAAACGATCAATGATCACATCATTAGGTACACTTTCAAATAATTCCTCTTCTATATAACAAACTAAACAATCATTTAAAAAGTCATCACCAATTCTGCTTCGCAAGTCATTTTTAATGAACTTCATTGAGGAAAAAGCTCTTTCCACGGTTGCAGTAGCCAAAGGTTATATCAAGCTTAACTTCACAAGAACCCTAACTTTTGGAGAAAAAAATTGAGTAAAAACTTTTTATGTGAGTAGAAATCAGATATTATTTTAGAGTACGACACAAATACTATTTTCCTTTTCTTTTCTTTTCTTTTTTTATCATTTACCAAATTTTTGTTTTTTTTATATAAATCCATGCATGTTTTTAATTAATCCTTTACCGATTTTATGTTATTTTAAAAAAAATTATTACGACACAAATACTATTTCCTTACCGATTTTCTATTTTTTAAAAAAAATTATATAAACAAACGTTTAGAAATTAATCCCCAAAAACAGTGCACTACTAAACGAAATTAAACCCAAAAAATAGTGCCTACTGTGCCAATCGCTTCAATTTGTTTATGGATTCGCAGGAAATATATATATACATTTCACTTCATATTTTAATAAAAATATAAGATCTACGGAAAAGCGATTCGTCCGAACCCCCATCTATAGTAGCTCCGCCCCTAAACCTATAAGAAAAATGGTAATTCCGTTCCTATTATTTTTGGTTCATTTCATTCGCTATTCATTATATTACTCATTTTATTCCATTTTACGTGATATTATTAGTATTTATTATTGGCGTTATTGGTGCATTAGATATTGCAAGGCAAAGAAACCAACAAATATTATGAACGAAAAATGACTACATGATAAATATTTGATTTTTGCATTTTGATTTACATGTCTACTGACGGTATAAAAATAGATCAATAAAGATATAATTACAAATTACAATAATTGAGAATGAGAAAAGATACAAGAAACTTGCACAAATATGAGATTAAGCGAGATGCAATGAAAACTAATATCATCGTCATCTCGACTTATCTTTCCAAGGAAATCACCAAAATCTCTCTTTTGTAACTGAAGAAATATGTTATTTTCTTTTAAAGATCGATCTTAAATAGAAAAACACAATTAATTATATTGGACAATAGTATCATAAACATTTAATTATATTGGACAATAGTTTTATAAAACATTTTGTAAGAATTTAAGATAATTTGAATGGATTCGAAAAAGAAAGAATATGAATTGAAGCTCGCAAGAAATAAGGCACTGCATATGAATTGAAGCTCGCAAGAAATCAAAGTATCTTTTTTTTTTCATTTTCTTTGTAATAATTCCACTAAACAAAATATTTTACAGTTCATTTATATTGATACTCAGCTTCATATATAGTAGTTATGGCATATATGATGCATTGTTGTCAAATTGGTTAGATCATTATTTATATGAAGATATTATTATTACATATATTTGACCTAACCAAGTTAGTACGAATCATCTCAGCTTCATCATGATGGGTGATTACAGGAGATTAGTTTCAAGTCACTGCCTATGATAGAGTTCCGACTATGCCTAACCATCATAATATTCATAAATGAGATTGATAGATGAATAGATAAATCTAGCCACAAACTATTGTTAATTAGCCTTATAATTTTTTCAAACATTTTGAATCATTATTTTTGTTCATTTGTAGTATGTAAATAACAGGAATTTCAGAGCAGAAAGGAAGGGTGATTAAAGACAATGTTATAACAATAATATCCATTTTACGACTATTTTTGTGTAACTCGTAACAACCAAATACCTTAAAAGTATACATATATATTTGTAGAAAAATATTACCCACCACAAGTTATTGCATGCACAATGTGACACGCGTATTTTAATGTTGATATTTAGAATTAATAACAATAACAAATCTATGTTTATTTGTAGCTATTTTTTCTAACATGGTATATGAAGAATCACTTCACATCGAGCATGCGAGATCATTTAGCTTTTTGGTTTTAGTTCACACCTACTTATTCAACATGACAACAACAACATGATACTCAATACAATTTCATAAATGAGATCTGAGAAGGATAAAATACAACAGATTGATCTTACCCTTAGTACTTTTTATGGGATAGTGATGTTGTTTCCGATAAATTCTCGATTCAAAGCAAGATAATATAAGCATGCCTTAACAGTCACAAGGTACATTGGATAACATACAAATACTAATTCTTATTGCAGACTGAAATACATGATAAAAATCCAATATCCTTCTTCTCCCTATTATTCTCCTGTTAAGAGTCATAGAAAAATCTCAGAAATAATTGGACTTAATGCCTACTAATTCAGCCTTCATTATTCATATTATCATATCTTCTTGCCCTCTAGCCAGCGGGCGTAGAGCGCCAATGCCTCTCGTGGTTTGTACTCTGGCACGGTATGTCCAGCTCCCTGAAGATATCGGAAATCAATCGATTAAATCAAAGGAAAAAGAAAACAGAAAAATGAAAAGAAAATTCTTGATATGAACATACCTTAACAGTCATAAAAATGAGGTTGTTGTCATAACCTTGTATGAAACTGCACAAACATTTAAGCATTTGAAATGGATATTGCAGAATTGCAACAGTATTAGCTAGAGAGGTTAAACATGAAGATGATATAGAAGGTGAAAACGCGAACATACCCTGCAACTTGTTCATTTACATACCAAGGCCTCCATTCATCCACGATCGGATATCCAAGTGATCTTGTCCATAGTGCTGAACCAGTGAATGGTACACACATATCGTGATCCCCACTGGAAGAAACCAAAAAATGAACATAATTGTTCTGGTTATAGCATCAAAAAAGATCTCGGATGATTTGTGTGTGACCAGGTACATGTTCACTAACAACATTTTGCTTAGGCAGCCTACTACATGAGTATAGTGGAAGAACATGTTATAGTTACTTTGACAGAGAAAATATCACAAAAAAATGCATAGAGAGAAGTCAAGAGACTTAGTAATCTATTGAACCTGTATATGATTGCCCGATAGCCCCGAGCTGTGAGATTTTTGTGATACGGAATCATGCTTCCAGAATCATGATACATAGTTATTTTGTCCGTGCATAGCTCCCAGGGACCGATCACGGTTGTCTGTTGTACCATAGGATTGAAACATAAATCACCAACTCTATTTTTTTGAGTAAAGGTAAATCATCATCTTTAAAGCTAGTATAAGATGAGAAAACTGTATCTTACTTGTTCTGCATGAATAGCTTTACGAACATCTGCATTGTTGAGCCACAGAGTAGCAACACGATCATCCTGCATATTTCATTTCAGATTATGTGTCTGTTGAAGATTAAACCGCCATGATTCTAAAAAAAGGAACAATATAAGCTTAAAAGAACTTAAAATTTACAATAGCTGAACTTAAAAGTACATAAGAATGCTTAAAAGATAAACAGTATGCATAGGTAGCGCAATGGACATGTTTTGATATAAAATTAGTTAAGTTGGGAATTCAACGGAGAACCATTAGAGAACAAACAAAAAATCAAGAGTGACTTACAGTGCAAGGGACTGCTACACCGTTAAGAATCTCCGGCCAAGTTGGTACACGTCCCTCTTTTACTGGAGCTTTAAAAGGCCATGCACGGCCAAACATTCTTTTTCTGACAGGAAGAGGCCTTTCTGTCTCACCTAGTTTACGAAAGCTCATAGGCAAACTTGAGCTATTAGTGGTAATTAAACTAGGTTCTTTGCTGTGGTAACACGGTTCTAGAATGTTATAGATGTTTATATCACTAAGTACCTGCAATAGGCAAAAAGGTGGATTTGGGTCAATAAAGCAGAGCAATGAATTGTTGTCTCGACAAAATGACAACACCTTACCAGATCAATTTTCTGAAACATCTTTATACATTCCTCTCGCGATGGTTCGTAGAAGTTTCCATAGCATGCAGCATTAACTTCCTGAGCATGAAACAGAATAATCAGAGACCAGTTGTGACATCTTTTTTGGAGGATTAGAATCGACAACTATCTTCAGGCAATTTCATCTATGTTTGATAAACCTTCCTCATATATACCAAAAGCTAGTAAGGCTCCAATTATGTGTTATGCTACAATAAGTTGGAACATGTCAAATGATTCAAGCAATAAAAAGTTAAACAAGAAGAAGCAAATACCTCGAATAATTGATCTGAAATGAGGCCCATACCATGTTGAAATCCAATAAGAGCATTACCGTCTATTATATCATCTGTCACGCCATTTCCCACCATGTAACCCTGTGCGCAATAGAACATAAAGAGTTTACAGCCCAAACAACTAGTTAACACGTGAAAATCTTGAAATGTATTATACCTTAAAGTTGATAGCAGGCTTTACTCCAGCATCAATACCTAAAAGACAGAGGTAGCAGAAGGTTAGTTTGTTTATATATCCCCTGCCTAGCACCAACCAATACATGTTCATTCATGATCCAAATTACCTTTTACTACTTCAGAAGCCAGAGTTGGCACGTAAATTCCAGCATAGGACTCTCCAGATATGTAAAATGGGTTCATGAGGAACTCCGGGTAGATCTCAAACCACTAGAGGGAGAGAGAACATCATTTAGTTGAACCATGAACGAGTTAGAAGGACAAAAAGATAAATGAATTTTATTATACGAACAACTATAAAAGTTAGAACTCCACCGGTGTAAGCTGCTCACATTGCAGTAGGTTGATTGCTAGCGTAAAACAATTGTAAATTTAAGTATCGAATCAAGTTTATGTAGTTACCTTGAGGAGAAATGAGTGGCTATCAGATGCAGTCTTTAAGTCTCCTGTCACGTAGTCAGATTTATTTCCCGAGTAAGATAATCCAACACCAACAGGAGAGTCCAGATATATTATATTGGAAACCTGGAAGAATCAAATAATAATGAGTGGCTAAAGCATATGATAAAAGTAGAATTAACACAAATAATAACCTTTGACCAACTGTATGGATTGTTATGCAGAGAAGGCAGGCTACCACTTGGCTTTCCAAAATCAAAATTAAAAGGCCCTGCAATGTAAAGAAATACCCTTCCTTATTATAAGTAAAACACAAGAAATATGATGAATAAGAATAGCAATTGCATTTCTATGGACTACATTTCCACATCCCCATGTTAGCAGGGTTCGGGAAAGGGTCTCACCCCGGCCTAAGGGATGCGATGTAGACAGTCTACTCTAATACAAACATTAGAATGAAAACTACTAACATGAATTATAAGGGAGGGTATCAACTACAACATGTGAAAATACATTGATAATGTAAAGATTCTTTACCCTAAAGATTAATCAAAATTAACCATCCCTATAGTAGCAGGGTTCGGAGATGTAGACAGTCTACTCTAATACAAACATTAGTGTCTACTTCCACAAAAATGGAACTACTAACATGAAGAATAAGGAAGGTTATCAACTACATTATGTGAAAATAAACTTATAATGTAAAGATTAACCAAACGCGCTATTAGCCCCTCACTCTATGTCAAAAGGGGATCATCATCTACTATATATACCTAAAAAAAGAAAAATTCAACCTTGTACAAATAATGTAATTTTCTGATAAAGGGGTTGTTACGTACCATGCTCATAGACAAAGCCATCGAAGCTTGAACAGCCAGGTCCACCATTAAGCCAAAGAACAACTGGATCCTTTGATGGGCTTCTTTCAGATTCAATAAAGTAGTAATACATATTCTTGCCATGACTTTCATCTATATTAACATACCTGAAAACCCATTTCAAGAAACATTCAGAAAAATACAAAAATCAATATAAAGTTTACATCTTTTTATCAAAAAGAATACAAACCCAGCATAATGTTTTGAGTTAAAAGTGCCATTGAAGCCAGGGAGTTCAGTTACCAGTGCACTCTGAGGTGCCCCTTCTGTTACCAAAAACAAAAATGCCAACAAACTAATTAAAAGTATATTATAGTGTAAAACAAAGTTTTTTTTTGCCATGTTTGGTAATATCAAAATTCTGAATTCTTTGATGGGTTTTTATAGCTAAAGTAAACTGTAGCATCATACTGATAACTAGTCCATCAATTTTTTATTTTATTTTTTTTGGCTTATAAGGCAATATTGGGAGAAAGTGACAGAAGATAAGATTTTCAAAATACAGTAAATCAGTTATTTTAGAAAACAAAGTGTATTGAAAAAATTATAAATGTAGATGAAACGATTTTTAAACTATATAAAGTATGGACCAAAACACCTAACCTATAAGCAAAATCATAATTCCATCCCTATTTTTCTTGGTTCGGAAACTTTACATAAATATGTTATATTAAAAAATTATTTACCATTTATAGCAATAACATTTTTTTACTTGAATTCTTAATTTTTTATAATACAATTTTAATATATATTACAGATAATAATTTATAAAACACAAATAATACAAGTTTTATTGATAGATGATACATTTATTATACATTTTAATATACTTATAATACATTGTGTCAATTTATTACCAAACAAGTATAATATATTTTAAAACATAATACATTTATATTGCATGCATAATTCACTTTTAATATATTGTGCAGATTTATCATAGTATTATTATGTATTGCTATAAATGGTAATAAATAAAAAATATCGCTAAAATCAATAATTATTTATTAAAACGTACACACCAATTGGCTCATTCCAAAATCATAATAAACACGTTTTACATTTGACAATAATTTAATTTTAGATTTTTATTTAAATATTAATATATCTTTAGAAAATCTCATGACATCTTAAATCACAAAGTTTTTTTTAAAAAAAATACCACCTACGATAACTTTTTTCTTTTTTAAAAGCAAAAAGCTCATTTTGCTGTTTAGATTATAAATTTATTCAAAGTCTAATATAAAGGAGACTGTACATACCACATCATGTTTGTATGATGTAATTTTGCTGCGCTTATTTTAATATTGGTACTTAGAACTAAAATGACAATAACAAATCTTATTGTAGGACTATCATGATGGGAGCCAAAAAGAAAATAAAATTAATCACCTCACCAACCACTTTGTCTAATCAATCCCTTTGATAATATTTTGTTAATCCTTCTTTATTCTCTAATTAAAAACACGTTTATATGTCACAGGTTTATGGATTCAGGTTATCAAATCTCACATCCTACAAAGTTATCATTTGAAACGGCTCAATTAAAATTTATGGTTTAAAGTAAAATAAAATAAAATATATTTAAAAAATCGTTAAGTTCATTTTGTGAAGTCCATATAATGATGAGACATAAGAGATATTTTTTGGACTTCCGTCTAAAGATAAGAGCGTGATATATAATGTGTTTGTTAAATGTATGTAATGATGTTTAACTCAACTGTAGATAAAAGTATGATTTTGAAGGAGAAAAGGGTAAAGAGACGGTTTATCGAGATTTAAATATTATACCAAGCGATTTCATTTAAGAAGATAGATTTTTTAAAAAAAACTTTTTTTCTGATGTATAATCAAATATGACAAAATGAAATAGTTAATTTAGAGAAAATTTATCGTTATTTACTCACTTATTTATATAATCCCAATTAATTGTAAGATTTCACTATTTAGGTAGGTAAAATCTTTGGTGAACTCTACTATCAATTGATGAATTAAATTTTATTCCATGTCTCGCTACTTGTTAATCACACAAAAAGAAGTCATTAATTTAAACATAGAGATCTCTTATGCAATCATCTCTAAAAAGAAATAGGATAAATGTAATTGAGTTCGAACAAACTGAACGAGTTAATGAACGATGATCATAACAAAAGTGAAAGGGTTAATAAACTATTACCATTCAATTGGTGAGCCTTTAATGCCACCCAATATTCCTTCATTTTCCAATTTTATTTTACGAATATACTTTTTTGATATAATAGTGTGTATATTAATTGTTACAAATTTCATAAAAATAAAAAGAAGGATTGAACTCAAAAATCATTCAGATCTTTCCCACCAAAAAATAATTTGATTGGTCACATGTATCGATATGATATAAACAAACAAACAAAAATGATCCAAGTTGTAAGTAGCTCAAACAAAAAAAAAAAAAACAGAAATGGTGCAAGTCATACGCGCTCAAATAGAAAAATAAAAAAATGGCTCAAGTTGTAGTGCTCAAAAAGAAGAAAAACAAAAGAGGCCAAAGTCGCACGTGCTCAAAAAGAAAAAAAAATGGCCCAAGTCGTAAGTGCTCAACCAAAAAAAATAAAACAAAAATTATTCAAGTCGTAAGTGCTCAAACAAAAAAATAAAAATATCTCAAAAAAACTTCAAATTCACCTAATCTTAATTATTTTACTGTAAAACATCAATTTATATATAAAAATCTATCAAAATTATATTAAAAACTAAATATAAATATAACTTGAAGAAATTATGAATTCAATACTAAAATTTTAAAAAATAAATATATAAAATTTAAATTATGAATCTGACGAATCTTGTTAATTAAACTTATCAAGGGTTCAAAATCCAAATTGGTCGTAAAAGATAAAAGTGGACATGGCCAAAAAGGGATGGCATAACAGAAAGTTAATGTAGATGTCATGCCACAAAATTGGGACATCCAATAATAAAATAAGAACAACAATAAAGCACCACTAAACTAACCGCACGTTTAAAAAGTATGCGGAATACATCGACCACTCCTTAAATTTTATATCTAGATCTACTTAGATTATTTTATTTTTTTAAGGGGGTGCACATTTAAAAAGTATGCAGAATACATCGACCATTTTAAAAAAAATTATCTCTAGATTTACTTAGATCTTTTAAGGGGATGTTTGGTCAGAAAAATCTTTAAAAATTATTTTATTTAAAATTTTCAAAGTTGTAATTGATCATATTTTTTGTATTAAATTTTTAGAATTTGAATGTATTTTTCTTTAAAAATATTATATATAATTTAAATAAAGTTATTTTATTAAAACAAAAATTTAGGAAAAAGAATTTTTAAAAGTAAAAATAGAGTTTTGGTTGTTTTTCAAGTTCCTAGTTGTATTTGGAGTTTATGGTGTCTTTTAATTGAGAATCTAAACACTTTATAAATACATGATAAAATATTTTTATTAGATATTTTTAGCTCATTTTTCCACAAGTTTTCAAGTGAGTATTATGTAAATATATTTATACAATATGTCATATTTATTAATTATAGAGCGGCTTCTTCAGTGAATTCCTCGTTTAGTTCCCTTCATTTCGAAAGCTCTTTCTATTTCTACTAACTCTTTCTTCCTCACTTTCCACCCTTTTACGCCACATGGGACTCATTAGGAATAAACACTCCATACCATGTACAATAAATTTGAATTTTTTCTTAAAATTTTTAAACATGTTTTTTAGCCATTCCGAACTAGAGTGTCATTAACAGTAAGGATGAGTAGAAGATAATTGGTTACCTTGCTCTATTTCTTCATCTTTTCTAGGTAAAAATAATATCTCTTCACCTTTGAACTTTTTTCATAATCTTGCACTGCCTTTCTTTCTATGTTGCTAGGACTCTTTAAATATACTGCTGCATTACGGTATTAGTGTCGGATCCTCCTCCAAGAATGCCCGACATGCACCCATTTTTAAAGAGTCCGAGTAATATAGATTCCAACTGCCGAATGATCGTGAATATGGAAAATACCAAGGGGGATATGATGATATAAATATTGCATATATCTGATCTTCACAAAAAAGATACAACCTATTTCATGTCAACCAACTACATTGTGATTTCACAGTTTCGCTAAAACAACAACATTATTAATATAATGAATTAAATAAAACCAATGAAAAGCTGTTCAAAAAAACTGCCACAACAAAATAATATAACATAGAACTTTTTGATGAAAGTTTTTCAACTTGTATCTGCATATACTGAACAAGAACTTACTTCCTCATTCAAGAGATGGAGCAAGGCATTCGTCTACCATGTCGACAAGGCTAGGGTTTTCTAATGCTGCAGCGACTCGTTCTTTATCATTCAATTGCTTATTTACTGCAATCACAAAACAAATGATCAGTGGTAATGCTCTAGAAACTCTCGTGTGGTAATGCTTGATGATCAAACAAGAAGCTTGTATGGTTTTCTTTTGGGATAAACTTACATTAACTAATAGCGTGAACACCATATACACAGAAAAAGAAATGCATAATCAGCTCTATGCCCGTGTGGTATGCTAAGAAGAGCAAATATAATTTATAGTTCGGGAGCTTTGCTCAAAAAGGGATGATGCCCTTTTGTCAAAGCAAAAAAGAAGGGACAAATGCTGGCGGAGTGACAGCTGAAGAATTGGAGTTTACTGGTAATAGTGATTAATTATTGGATGTTGTATGACAGATACAGAGAGACAAATACCTGCAGCTTCCGTAGCATGAGTCCCAGGTGCTACTCTAATATCCACCTGGAAAGACAACAACGATATATTACTAAAAAGAACAAGCAAACTGAAAACTTGCAAATAGATTAACATTTCCAACAATTTAAAGTCACAGCTACATATCAACTAAAAACGTCAATGATTAAAAGAAAATCATAATATTCCAACAAAAGAATGATTTCCAATAGAAGTCATTGATTCTTGTAGTTTAAAAATGCAACAAGAATGTTGAAATATCATAGAGAGACTGGTTACAGGTATGAACGTCTTCTCCAGTATTCTCTGATTTTGGGGATTGTTGAGTTCTATAAAATCATAACAGCATATCATGTAAAACATAATATTCTATCAACTGTAATATGCTTTTTACAGGGAAAGATGTGTAGCATACACGAGTCTGTTTAATCTAAGTAGAAGGGTGATAAAGCATACCTTATAACGTGATGGCAAACATCGCATAAGTTTCACACGTAAACATAATCCAATAACGGTCGCCATGCTGCAATGTTCCACAGTAGGTGTGAATGTGACCCTGAATCGAAGAAATTCCTCTTCTTAGACAACACGAAAATGCCAACTACGAGGAATCAAAATAGAATCATATGAAACGGATTTAGTTCTCACCTTACATGGCTTCGCTTGTCATCTACCTCAATGGCATCTTCTGTTATAACTTTCAGCTCTTCCAGAGAATAGGGATGCTCTGGATCTTTTATATCTCTAAGGTAGTGTAAGAATGTTAAGGAATGATTACCTCTTCATAGCTATAAATTTAACCCGAACAAATCAAACTTCATACTTGCTTAGTTCCCTTCGAAATGACACAATGATACCCCAAACAGGCAGAAAAAGATTTAGAAGGATCCTATTAGAATACATAATCAAATGGATGTACTCATGTTACTCATCGAAGGACACTGACATTTGTGAAGCAAAAGGAGAAGTAGGATATAATGTAAAAGTTCATCAACCAGTAAAGTGAAGATTGCAATCATGTGTAAGCAATTAGTTACACAGACCCATACTTTAATTGAATAGGAAGCATACAAAGATAAATTTATCTCAGATTGAACAGTATCACCTCAGATCAGAACCGGAAGCAACATGACCCTGAAAATTTTCATGACAAATGATCCTATATATTCTACTATTTGCTAAGAAAAACAAACCAATGCGCACTTCAAATTGCCATGGACAAAAGCAAAAAAGATATAAAACAAATGTTGAAGTGCAAATAATGCATGCCCTCATCACCCTCTCCTCTCTCCTTCTCCCCCCAACTATGGTTATATGGAGGGTGTGAGTTGAGGCTTTCCTTTCCGAACATTATAGAATCTCATGCCAGAGAGAGCTGACAATCCAACAAATTCGTATAAGACATGAAAGGGAAGTTCAACAGAAATTGAAATTTAGGGAGAATTCCTAGGATTGGGAGATGGATGAATCTCAAAACCTGGTGGATCTTTGTTTGGACAGAGTACCATATGCTACATCAGATCCGTGGAGCATGAGGATTAGGGACGCCTTGTTCACAGTTAAAGTCATATGAACAGAGTTTGTACAAGAAAAGAGGAAGCTTGCAAACACAATTCATGAACCTTTAAGTCATACTGACAGAGTTTGTACCAGAAAAGAGAAAGTTGCAAACATATTTCGCGCACCAAGGTGCAAAAAGGTTTTCTCCATTAATTGTTTGCATAGAATGACATGTCCCGTTAATAAATATAAGAAAATGTTATGAAGAAAAGAAGCAAAAGGTTCTTTCTCCACTTCATCTTTCACATTGAACTATAGAGTACAAAAATAAATATCAGAAACAAGTAAGACGAAATTAACTCTACTTTGCAAATTCAAAGACCTCCTCTAGGTATTCTATGTATCGCTACTCATAGACTTAGCATGCTAGTACTGCTCCATTTGAAATCTGAATAATTGTATTTGAGAGAATAAAACTCACAAATTCTGAAGTGGATGGGTTTTAGCCTCATAGATAGTCACTCTTTCTCATAGAAAGATTAATTTCAAGTCAAACATAACAGGTAGAATGCAATCGTTCAGAAGGATATCAAAAATTTCTAGCTGGTCGATAGTTTCAGGTGAATGTTCATCCGTACTTGGAGCAATCCTAGCTTGACGCTCCTTCTTCTCATACACAATGGGATTGGCATTTATCAATCCAGAAACCATTTTCAAGTCTGACCTTGGTAAGATTCACCTGTCAGATACGATGTCTATCAAGATCATAAAAAACCTACTAACTTCCTTTGGAATAAAAATAAATAAACTTCCAAACTTCAAAATTGTCTTCTTCTTTTTTTTGTTGGTTTTCCACTTGGTTCTGGAACCCGCATTGGAGCTCGACTAATTCGCATTCGCGCATTGCAAGGCCCTTTTTGGGAGGCAGCGCTACCAGGGCTCAATTCAAGACCCAACCATCCCACCACAGCCCATATTGGTAAAAAAATTGTCTTTCTTAGCATTCATTAGCTCAAACGACTGTTTTTTTCTAAAACCTCTCCTTGCATCAAAAGAAAAGATAGAAATCTCCGCAGGAAAACCTCATCAAACAGAAGATAATTTGTTTTTTCTAAGAAAAAACATTTACTACCCTCATCAAGCTGAAGTAAACAAAGTATTACTATTACAAACATCCAGCTGCCAAAATAAAAATAGAAACAAAATAGGATTCAAGCTATATACAAAGGAAAATAAATCACCTAATGACTGACCCGATAAAAACTTACCTAGCATTCTGCCATAGATTTTGGATCAAGTTTAGAAAACTTATTTTCAAATATCTATTTGGCCATGAAATTTTATCAGACTTTCATATATTTTCAAGTTCCCAAAAACTGGTCTTCCACTCTCAAAAATTCAATTTTTTTTCAAGTAAAATGCATTTCCAAACACAACTTCAAGTTTCAAAATTCACAACTTCAAAAACTCAAATTTTCAAGTTTCAACTTCAGAATCTACGGTCAAATAGGAAAATTCAACAAAATAATATTATCCAGAATCCTCATGACTTTTCTATGAACAAACTCATATATTGATATACATAAACTAGAAATAGACGTTTACTCATCCAAATCCATTTAAAAAAAACACATCAAAATCACAAAATTTTCTCGAGTCGTCGGAATTTTTCCCAGAAAGAATCATAATAAGCATAACAAATTCAAGATAAAAAAAAAATCACAAATTCATAACAAAACAACAAAAAGTAAATATTTTTTTAATAGATTATACTTACAAGTTGGATTTCCAGTCTGAAGAATCGGATGTTGGCAGGGAAGAAAAACTCCTAAATCTTGGGACCTTTTACGTCTAAATTTTTTCTTTTTTGAGATTTAGTTATCATTTTTATTTTTAAACGACCTACCTCGAAATGGACCATATAATTAAAAGGGAAAAGGCTCAAATATGCCATCTAATTTTTAAAAAAGGCTTATTTATGTCATCCGTTAAAAGTTTGGCTTATCTATGCCATTACCGTTTAAGAAAAGGCTCATTCATGCCATTATTTTTTAACGGTGGTTTTGCAAAACCATTTTTTACACGTGTCCAATTATAATTCGGCCACGTCATTATTATTTTTATAATAAAAAATTAAAATTCTGAACAAACATTTTAACGGTGGTTTTGCAAAACCATTTTTTACACGTGTCCAATTATAATTCGGCCACGTCATTATTTTTTTTATAATTAAAATTAAAATTCTGAAATTTGATTTTTTATTATAAAAATAATAATGACGTCGCCGAATTATAATTGGCCACGTGTAAAAAATGGTTTTGCAAAACCACCGTTAAAAAATAATGGCATGAATGAGCTTTTTCTTAAACAGTAATGGCATAGATGAACCAAACTTTTAACGGATGGCATAAATGAGTCTTTTCTGAAAGTTCGATGACATATCTGAGCCTTTTCCCTAATTAAAATTGTATTTTTAATGGACTAAAAATTATTACTGTATTTTTTAAAAATGTTTTCTTATTATCACATACAATTTAAATAAATAATAATAGTTTTTACAAAATTCTTATAAATTCGCATCAATTGGTTTTGTTTTTCGAAATCTTATAAATTAATAACTTATACTAAGTTTTAATAAAATCACCTCCTTCTTAAAATAAATTTAGATATAATATGTCTGAACTTTGAATAAAATATCTTAATTTCAGACATATGTGCATACACTCTAGGCCACTTTGTAGAATTAAGTTTTGTTCGACGTAACTTTAAAGACATCTGAAGTTATTTCAAAGTGCATAAACTTGCAAACCTTTGCTTCAGATACATGTTTTAAAAAATATTATTGCATATACACAGAGATCAATTTTTATGAATTTTTTTTTTATTACTTACACATTTATCTAAGGAAAAATATATTCGTCAATACAGACTATTAAAAAAATCAACTATATCTCTAAAAGAATTAAGTGACAAAAAAATTTAAAAAAAATATTAAATTAAACGTTAATAATAATGGAAAACTTGAAATCTAATCTACTTGGATTTGACGACTATAATATTTTCATTGGATATTAAAATAAGATTATTTAGGTCTTTTACATACAAACTCACTAGTAAACATAAAAAACCAAGGTATACTACACAAAATCTCTTGCACAATACAAAATAACTCTTAACTATATTCACAATATAGACTCTTTTTTTTAAAAGAGAACTGCAATAGAACACTGACTACTTCCAAAGCCATACACCCTATTTTTTTTTCCAAAATTTCAATCAAAACAAAGAATTTGGAGAGAAAAAATCCAGCACACATGAAAATTTTCCCAGTTTATCTGTTGCTGTTGTCATCCATTGAACACTCAGACGCGGTATCATCCAACGTTGAGGTTGAAATTGTGTCCACTGAGCTACTATCACTATCTGAAATTGAAATTTGGTCCTCCATTGGTTGTTTCAAGTGCCAATACATTATGCTTGCTGTGAGTGTAAGCATCATCTTTTGATTTACCTGATTAAACATACACACACACCATTATACTATGATTTTGCAGTATTACTACAGTTGTCAGTAGAGGACACAATACAAGAATTGAACGGGTTAATTCACGAATGGTCACTGTTATCGTGTCTAATTTGTTTCCTCCGAATGACTTTCTGTTATACTTGCAAGAGAATTGTCTAGTAACTTTCGTGATACTTAAGCAAAGTTGAGTACCATCGGTGAAATTAAGCCGCATGTGATTTTACTTGTTTTAGTATTAGAGGCAGCAAATTCAATTGCCTGAAAGCTAAAGGCATCACATACAGGTTATTAAGTGTCCTAAAAGATAGAATGCATCAAACATTCATGCATGTTGAGCAAATGAATGATTACCTCAATCAGATCTTCGGGTAATAAAAATATTGAACATCCAAGTTTCCTTGCAATACTGATAATGTAGGTTGCGTTCATCTTCTTTTGCTCCTCTGCATCAACCAAAATTTCGTATTACTAAGATGTCTAATGTATTGACAATCATGACTGAATGGAGAAACAATGCGTCGTGTTGATAATAACAAGCAACTAACATAAAATCAGAACAACATAATTAAGGAGCCTATTTGAAGTCTGAAATAAGATTACCAGTTTCTCCTTTTGTAACAAGACTCCAGTTAACAGCTCGAGGGTGTACAGCACTAAGCAGCTCAAGGAAAAAGATGCCATCTGACAAACTCTTATCCTGTAAATTAAACAGACTCAGTTCTCTGTCTTATGATAACGAGAGGCAAAAGAGGTGTATGCTAGCCAAGCTGTGGGGTATCATTCAACTAGTAATCCCTCATCCAACAACTATATCAGAATATCTGATCATAAATCATAAATCATCCCATTTTTACCAAAAACAGGTGTCCAATTGAAAATCAGAGACTGTAAAAGGTTACAACTTTCTTTGCAAGCCATATCAGGTAATCTACCACCAGGAAAAGAAATTGATTGTCACGTTTACTAACTGAAAGTTCGATAGTCAGGGCTTACATATCATATGTATACATGTATAGTCTGCCTAAGTAAAACTTGAACTTGTTGTGCACACCAACATTATTTTCACACCTTTTAATTACTGATAACAAAACAATTCAAAGCAAGGTTCAAAACATTGAAAATAGATGCTATATGCACCCACCTACACACACACACAAAGCTAATAATGATCATATGTCTGCTAGCAAAGCCATGCTTTATCAATATAATCAATCGAAGGCCTACTCAACTCTATTGTTCTGAATCTGAAAATGACTGATCTTTAGAAATTTTACCTTAAAACTAGCCATGCGCCTCTTGCTGCCTGAATTTCTTACTTTGCTGTTGGACCACTCTAAGATATCTGCATCAGTGATTTCCTTCCCGTTGGAATGAAATCTCAAATTCTTCAAGAGCTGAAGCATGTTACATCGCATTAACTGCCACAAGTAAGCTGAAATGGGGAACAAAGAATGTTGGTCCAAAACAGTTGAGTTAAACAATCCCTCCCCCTTTCCCGAAAACCAAAAAAAGCATGTTGGTATTACAGATATGAATAAAGGAGACAAAAAGAAGAAGAGGAAGAATAAAGGTTGACAACACTTGCCCAATATTAATTTCTTATTTCCCTGTACAATGTCATTTCCTGCAATATTTACAAGAGAAAACTTCAGTTGCTTCCCGATCTTCACAACTTGGTTGCAGTTTTCTACTTTTCTGAATGGCATCTTAATTGGAGGCTTAGTAGCAATTTTCCAATTAACAATTCCAGGAGACACCTTGTCAAGTGTCTCTAAAAGCAACCATCTGGAAAGACACAAAAAGTTCATTAGATTGAAATAAATACACCAGCGCACAGGCACTCTCGTAAAAGTGGTCATGGTATGATTACTTATCACTTCCATACCAGATAGATATATAAATGTCATTGCACGTAGGTCACAACAGATTTCAATTTATATAGTTTAACTTAGTCAGGAAATTTTGTAGTAACATCAAATAAGCCCACTGCCATGGGGAAAGTTTGCAGCATTCGGTAACCGAGGTAGCACTCACCCATTTCTGAGATCTTCAAAAACATTGTCTATGTAAGATGAATTTCCAAGACTATTGATCCAAAAGCGGAAAGCTCTCTCTTCCCTGGACATTTGAGCTTCATCTGGTGAAATCTCCAGAAAGGATATTTGCTTTGTTTGAGTTGACAGCCCATTCCTATTGATAAGAGGTTTATGGTCAATTCAAGATTGAAACAAGTAATCAAATAACTAAATTTTACAGTTAAATGTCAGTCCCTATGAAATGTGTAGCACAAATTTTACCATACTTGCTATGAAGTTATAACCTCTCAAACTTGACTAGCTGAATTGGCTTATCATACAATTGGTCATTCTATTACAAGAGTGTGGTACAGGCACCCTCAAACTTGACTAGCTGAATTGGCTAATCATACAATTAGTCACTCTGCTGGCATTCAATATGCTAAGAAAGAAACACGGTAAAGCACCAAGACATGCTGTTTTAGAAGAACGAAATAAAATGCATATTAACATGGTCCATAAGTTGCACATATTCTGTCTAATTGCTAATCAGAAAGCAATAAACTTATCAAAACCTTTTCCTACCACAACTGAAATTCTTAGAACAGAAAAGGCATAACCAGAGACTTCTTCTCGTAAATGAGTCACACACAAGAAAACTTTAAACAGAAACAGTCAGCAAGTTCATACGTAAAACGCAAAGAAACACAAGCTTCTTACCTGTGCTGAAAGATATGTGCTACAAATGCAAGGTTAAGATTTGGAGAGCCTTCCACAATATCTTTCGCTGTTAAATATCTTTTGCAACCCATCCTACCCGCATGTTCCAATACGAACTTTGCTCTTTCTAAATGGTCTTTCACAGTGAGTGTTGTAGGATTAATGTACTCTGGGGCAAGAACATTTAAGAGGTGAGCATAAGCTTCTGCATCCTACAAAAGCAGACAGATGGCTTAAGAATCAGAATTATTCACTCAAAATGGACAAAAATAACACGAAAGGGATGAAGACGAAAGCTCTTTTCTTTTATTTCTGGGGTACAAGGACAAGAAAGTCTTGCACCACGCAGTCTATAAAAGATAAATAGCTTATTTAAGAACTCTCAACACATTGATGTCTTAAATATGTATCTGATGCTTTTTCGTTTTTTTCAATAGATAACTTATTTAGAATTTCTGGGAATTGGAAGGAAAAAAACAAGCACCTCAGTGGCTCAGTCTTCCTCTCTCTGAGGGAAAGAGATAACATTAAAGACCGAGGAAAATGTTGCACAAATTAAAAATTTGCATAGTCACACCTAATTGATGCAAAGTCCAGCTTATTTTTATCTACCTTTATGTCAGATGAGAAGTTAGTCACAATTTTCTCGTATTTAGCTTTCTTCAATTGAAAATTCATCCATCTGAGCAAGATTTTTTCTGGAGGTAGACTCATCAACTCCTCTGCATCCTGACATCAAAGATTTGAGATAATCAAGTATATAACACAAGTTTTGGCACAAGTTGTCAATTGATGAAAGCATAGATGAGTGTATGTCTTTACCTTGTTATCATCAACTAACTCCAACAATTGAGGTGTTTTCTTTAAGTTGAGGTCCGCCAATAGTTGAATCTGAAATAGCATGAAAGTAAATCAATGTCCTTAAAAAGTTTTGGTACTGATTTCAAGCCTGTGAGCTAAAATCTGTGGCCATGATTTTTAATATCTAAAATGATGATTCCTTCATTTTGTAAGGCAATCTTTACGTACCAAAGTTACCTCATTATTTCAAAATTTTAAAATCCACTAAATGATTTGGAAAGGACACATTTAGATTACCTTAATAATTTGAGATATCACTCCAAGAACAAGATGCCTCTGGAAACCGACAAAAAAGATAAAGTATTAGACCAGTACGTAACACTGCAGAAACTGAAGATAGATAAAACATGTCAGCCATAAAATCTCACAGACAATAATTCACACTGATAAAAGTAAGCTTATGAATATATCTTGATGAATACTAAAAACATGGAACATATCTTTGAATAATAATAAGACCATGATATTGCACAGAAGAAGCATAGGATGGATGACTTAAATCAATATAATCCAGCTACAGGACCAGAGAACAAGATAATGTGGGGGCAGCAGGGATATCACTGAACATGCAAGTAGAAATTTGACGTCGCCCCTCAAACATAAGTTTCAGGGTATCATTCGCATTCAAATTAAAAGAGAGAGGCAATTCCTTTGATATTACATAAATGCTTCTCAAATACAAGGGAAGAAAGATAGAGCTATTTCGACTGAGATGGTTTTATGAGTATGTCATGCTGAAACCCAAGTTTACAAGCCCACAACTGATGGGATCCCTTTGGTAACTCAACAGTGAACGAAGTCAACTAAGTTGTTGCGGAATTGTGTAATAGGACAAATCCATTGTAGAACATATTGCTAAAAGTGAAAGGGATACATACCCTTCCTTCAATAAAGTCTTGAGTGCCAATATTCACTAGAGTACATCCAATTGCCTTAGCAGAGTTGAGGCACAAGGTATGATTTTCATTCCTTTCCCATGGATTCAGCATTCTCTTCATGTTTATGGCCCGTTCATCAATTGTTCCAGGTACAGCCACATTGATAAGCTTGCTGCAGCAAAAGAACAATATTATGAACAATCTAGTCAAAGAAGTTTTACATACTTGAGGCATATTAGTAGACAAAGTGAAAGTTTTGATGCTCACCAAATAAGAACTCCATCCTTGGAAACCTCAAAGAGATCATTAGTTGAAGGATCAATAGGAAGGTATTTCTTCAAAAATTCATCATCCGCAAGATAGCTGTTAATGTGTGCAACATACGATGCCTTCTCAGATTCACTAATTGTGTGGAGCAATGTAGAAGTTGCTGACTTGACAAAAGCTGATGAACTCTTTGCAGTATTTCCCATCCTTGCAGCAGCATGTGCTTGGATTTTCAAATAAACCTGTCATGAGTTCAACAATTCTTGTGTTCTTAGACAAATCAAACCAAAAATTTCTTGACGAGTACGTTCTAACAAAGTTTATACATAGAATAGAACTACTGAAACCAAATGCTCGTAGGTTACTACGAATGCATTTGGAGTCAAAATTGCAAGGCATCAAGATGAAGGAATATACTTGTGGGAGATTAAAATGTCCTCTTTAATCTAGTTATTCACTTCTTTATTCATCTTCCTCTTCCTAGTTCCGTTGTTAAAACAAAATAACAAACCTCAAAATTTACAAGGAGTTGATCTGAATTGATCCGTTTATGTTCAAGAGCATGGACACACAAAATCATTTGAAACTAATGAAAGCCAAAGATCAGAGACTGAATCAACTTATGGATTCTCATTGTCCTCTGATAGTTTGGAAGTGAAAGAAGCTCTGTGTGGAGGTACAATAGAAGGTTCTATAAACAAAGTAATTTCAAATCAAGTTCGCACATGAATTTGCCTTTCTAGCGGTAACAAACAGTTTCTATAGCTTCTAAGATGAAAAAAAATGATCTATTATCTTCTTCAAATTTGAAACTGCAGAGTATCGAACTAACAACATTTTACTAAATGAGATCGTGTGTTACCTGAAGAAATAGCTCGAAATCAACATCTTCTTCCAAACTTTTGTAGTAATCTCTGAGAAACGACTCTCTTTCTTGTTCTGTAAGATTCTCACCGACGTGTTTTATTCTCGCCATTTTAGATGGTAAGTCTGCGAGCATCAGACCTCCATTTTCTCTCTTCATCGCATTAAACTGCAAACAGCAAAAATATTTAGAATTCTGAACTGATTTTGATAAGCCGATTAACACAGTAAATCAATCAACTACACATCTATCCAAATTTAGTTAAAATCTCCGTTATCATCTCCCAAAAAAATCATTCCACTCCATTCGAATCTAGTATACAGAAATTTCATCAAAATTCTAATGTTGTAACCCCTTCTCTCAACCTCCCGCAACTTTCATCCTATATCCGAGCTTAGCTAATAGCAGAGTCATAAATCAAATTGCAGAGATTTGAAAATTGAAAAACTTACGTGAGATTTCAAACGCCGAAGCTCGACCTGAGTGAATTGACTCTGAAGCCACGGATCAGATACAAAAACACCTACATATCCAGCCATTGTTTGATCTTCTGTTAATCAAAATCTCCGATTATATAACGAAACGCAGAAGAGAAAATGATGATTTTCTCTTGAAGGATTGGGAGATGTTTCTCTCACTAAGCAAAGAAAGTGAGAGAAGCATGTGATTTGAGAATGGAAGAGAGGCCTAATAGTACAGTGTAAACTGGGGACAGAAGAAGAGCTGTCAGTATTCAAAAGTTGTTCTCAGCAAAAATTCAAATTATGACTATTTTATCCCTTTTTAACCGCTATCCTTGTATTAACATTGTTTATTAACCAACAAGGATCAGTGATAAGTAGTCCTTCGTTCTTAGCCGAATCTCTTTGGTACGGAGTTATATTTGTTATTAGGGAGAGCTTTACCTCATCTCATAGATTTTGGGTTTGAGTCTCCTCGGTTATGAGGTCGTCTTTGTTAAAGAGCACTTACCCCTAATATGGAATTTTCCAATGCGAAATCCGGATTTAGTCAGGGCTCCAATATGAATATCGAACATCGAGTGGGAAACTAAAAAAATATATTGTTTATTAGGAGACGTTTGGACATGCGATATGAAATCATCATTTGAAATCAATATTTAGATATGTGGTTTGAGATCATAATTTCAAATTTCAAATAAATAAGACTCATACTCGATATGAAAAGATTGTATGTACCATGTGAAAGAATTATATTAAATAATAAGTAGTTACTATTATTGTTAACTAGTAAATCTTTATAAAATTACAGTATGTGCTTGAAAGTTTATAACCACAAATATTTATTTATTAAAAGAACATGGAGATATACTCGTGCCTTGGAATATTCTGCTATCTTGTTTATGAATCATGATTTACTCATTAGCTAGATTGTATAAGAAATTTTCACAACTTTGAGAAATTCAGATTACATGTTCAAACGGGCTCGTAACTTGTAAGTGTTGCTCCATGGACTGGGGGGTCTCTGCTTACAATTATTTCCTTTTCACGTTGCTTCACTTTGATAGTTAGATATGTATGCCTAACTTGCTGTGAAAATCAAGGGTTGTAATGAACTAGTATCAGACCAGACATGGACCTACTTACCTACTTGATATTTTCTTCATGGTTACATCCCATTGTAATTGTATCAATAATTTCCAAGGCAGGTATAAAAACGATCAATATTTTTAGATCTATAATTACTATTAGTTGAGTGAAAATCAACCCGACTTTTGTATTGTGATTTGTGCCCTACTGATTATAAGCTATTGCCACCAATTTTCTAACTATATGTGATTTATGAGAAATGAAATTACTAGTTACTAAAGAATAGAGGTCACTACTAAAAATAATATAAAAATCGAGACAGAAAAGTAGACGGATTGAGTCGGTCTAAAGAAACGAGGGGAAACCAACTCATTTCATTGTTTTTAATTTTAAAAAAAATTAACAAAGTGAACGTCCATCAATTTTTTAAAATCGATAGAATAAGTAGGTTGTTCCTTAGTTTTAACCAATCCTAGCGATTCAGGACAAATCAATAATGTAGAATTTGTTAATTTGATGTTGATTTTCTTAAAATACTGATTTGGTCCATCAATTTTGATCCTCGATTTTGACCTAATTTTTAGTAGCAGATGAAAGATAAGCTAGTCTTGTCCTGTTATTAAAGTCCAAGCAAATCCTCGTGTTATTACGTGAGGATCGAAGAGCATTTTCAAACTTTATGTTATGGATTAAATTTTCGTAATTTTTGAAAGGTATTAGTTCACTTTTCAAATTGTGAGGTCCACAGACAATTCACTTGCTTTGATGATTTTTTTTAATTTTAAAAAAAAAAACATGACGGGTCTTGTAAAACTTTCACCCTACGTGAAAATTGAGATCAAGCAATGATCAAATTGAATGGTCAAAATTCAAACAGTAGAGATTTTAAATGAAATCTAACTAGTATATTGATAGTTATTGGACAGAGACGAGCTTAAATAGAGTGATAAGGAAAATGATGAATTCATACATATAGATTGTAACCCACTCTAATTTATCTATGAATTATGATTGTTAATTATGTCTTGAATTTTTCTCTTGTATATTTAGTAAACTCGTAATTTCTAAAAGTTTAGAATATTCATTTTTCAAGTAGATTTGGGAAAGGAAAAATATATATATATATTGTACTTGTAGGATTGAAAAAATATTTATCTTGTAAATATGAGATTATTTGGAATCTATAAAATATGAATCGTAATTGGGGATCAGATTCATAAGATTGTATAATACTTTTCCCCTTTCATAGTGGAACACTATTTCTGTTTTTGCCTTGAAAATTAGGCATTTTTGTACGTCATACTTAAATTTTATTGTTAATTGAGTAAATTTTAGGTTTAGCAAACATAAAAATCATATTTGTATGCTATAGTTATAGTTTGTATAATTGCACTCCATAACAAACTTTATGTTTGCTATGGCTATTAATCTGTATATTTCGGTATATATGTACATAAAAATCTGTATTTGTATATTTCGGACACATATACAAAAAAACTGTTATGTCTTGATCTGTATATTTCGGTGATCTGTATATAAACTAAAACATAGTAATTGTATATAAACAAAATTACTACATATATACATAAAGAGATTATACAAACATGTCTTGTTATGTATAACTATAGAAAATATACAAACAACAAATTGAATTTGTATAAACAAACTAAAAAATAGTAATTGTATACCGAATGGATCCCGTCAGATGCAAAAACATGAAATGTTTGCTGCGAATTACAAATAAAAGCTATATCATTTAATTTGAATTTAATAATTTGCTATTTCATACAATTTTCCCTTAATATCCATGTGTAGAATTAATTAAGGAGGGGTGGCCTTGAAAATTAGGCTTATTTGTACCGTCATACTTAAATTTTATTGTTATTTTTCTTCTTTATTTACTTTGTATATAATTATGTGTTAATTAACCCACAATTTTTCAACATCTCATTAATTATATCCATGTGTAGAATTAATTAAGGAGGGGGCCTTATATTTGGTCCTTCTACAAAAGTTGGAAAGTCTTCTTCTCCAAAAAAGAGCAAAATTAAAGGCTTAATCTGATACACAAATGTGATCTTTCAATGACAAAGCAAATCAAAGCCACACATGATGAGTGGAACCATCCTACTTTATAACATGTCCAAATCACTAGTAATAATGATGATAATTTGTACTACTACTCAAAAATCACAAATTTTATAAGTTTTGGGTTGGTAAAACCCATGTGTGGATTGACCCTACTTGTCCTTCAATTGTGGTCTTATGTACCAATTCAAAACTCCAATAACAAAAAAAAAAAAAAAAAACTTGGTAATTATTGAGATCTTTACCGCGGATTAAATTCGCGATTTACCTTTTCTAATTGATATACATAGATATTACTCGAGTATATACATGTTATACGTATATTATCCTAATCACTAGGATAGTCCAATGACTAAGAAGACACCTCTTCGATCACCTTTTCCTTATTACTAATGAAATCGGTCTTGATCTTACTTAAACAAGCCAAATTGAGATAGAACAGATCAAACACAGAAATAAAACACAAGTTTGCCTTCTTCTTCTTTGTTGAATCATGAAAGCTACAATAAAGACGTGTGATTTTTCTGGTGTTAAAAGAAAGATATTGAATCGAAAATTGACATGTTTGCTCATCGAATAGATTGAAATATTTGTATGTACCTTTGCTAACTTAATCATTGCTGTCCAAATGGATCTTTCTTTATTCTCTTGTTATTAATAGTAATATAATTTATGTTACACAAGTGTAAACCATGTGATGCTACTTAAAAGTGGTAGAACATTTGCAAATGTTGCAGTGCTTAATTTGGGTAAGTAAATGTAACAAAAACTTAAATTGATCTTTTAAGCTAGTTAGTTGGTCTAGGGCCACCTTAATTAATTAGACTATCCATGGGTAATGTTGTTCCCCATCTTTTTTGTGCGTCACATAATTAATATTATAATTATATTTTATCTTTTAAAATGGAAAACAATTAATTGGAATGGGTCATGTTCATGAAAATGCTTCACAGCTATACTATACCCACCCCACCCCACCAAAAAAAAAAAGGTGAGGGTGTGGTATGATAACAAATATTTCTATATTTTTAGTTAAAAATTTTGAATTCGATTTTTTTTAATAGATTGTCTTTAATAGTGAAAAAACGCTTATTAGGTACCTACTCAAAACTTCAGTTGTTGATTGATGAGCTCCATCTTTATCTGGAGTCGAGTTGAGTTTAGTACTTCTTTTTAATGTTTATATAGAAATGATATGGGTAGATTGAAATTTTTATCCCGACAAATATGTTAATTGTATATTTTTTAAAATTTTTAGTAAAGGCTTCTCAAATTAATATTATTATATCATATACTCTCTTTTTTATCAGAATATGCCCAGTTGCTTCCTTCATGTGCTTTAAGATTAAATTGTATCATATGTTCTAATATATGTATCAGATTTATATGTTCATACAATTTAACCTTAAAGCACATGAAGAAAGCCTACACAGAATTATAATCCAAATGGAATGGACTCTTTAGACCCCTTGGCCCAAAATGAAGTACCTTACAAGTGATCTTTTATTATGTCCTCACTCATGAAAGTTTTTTATTTTTTCATTCGGTGTCAAAAGTCCACATTAGAGTCCTGACTAAATTTGAATCGCGCACTGCAGGGTTCATTTGGGGGTGGCACTCACATTAGGATTTTCTCTATACCTAGGGCTCGAATCTGAGACATCTGATTAAGGGTAAAGTAGTTCCACCAATACACCACAACCAGTGGCAGATCCAGGAATTAAGTTCAGAGAATTCGAAATTTAAAGAAGAGGCTCATGTGGTAATGTAAGTGCATGGTGAACGTAGTAACCCCGACATGTTTTTTGTACAAGGTATCTCATTGGTTGATAAAAGTTAACACTAAACTAATCAAAGATATTGAGAACAAAGCTACGTTGATAAAAAAAATTAGTGGATCAGTTGTATTACATAAGTTAATTTCTAAAACACGTGAAAATTAAAGGATGAAAAAGAAAGTGAGACGGAGAAGAAAAATATTTACCTTAACCCGCTAAATTTATATTACCTTATCGTACCTCATTAAACATTTCTTCCTACTTTTACCCTGCTCCATTGAACATTCTTAAAATTTCTTGTATTTTTTATACTTTTATTTTGTAATGTTTTACTTTATTTTGCATTTTTAAATTAGTATCCATTCAAACACATATTACTAGGAAAATTATCAAGATTCTCTAAAAGTGTGTAAGTATAGATTTACTAATATTATAATGCATATTCAGAAGATAAATAAATGGCATCGTCAATTTTTTAGTTCATGTAGTTTAATTTACTAGGTTAGTCATCACTTGTTGGAAAAAAAGAAGACAAATAAATCAAATAAGTTTAGTTTCCATCTCTCTAAAATAGAATTGAAAAAATAGAAAAGAAATTCCATGAATTCTATTAAATATATATTATTAAAAGGATATTGACGATTTTTAGTTTCTTCATCAACTACATCTAATTTATCTTTATATATATAATTCATCATTTTTAAAGAGTTGTACATAAAATTATGTTGAAATAAAATGACAAATAGATATAAGAA